>VZRS01002829.1:778814-832815 GCA_013398055.1 Ifrita kowaldi
AAAAAAGAAAAAGAAATTCCATCCTGAGAAAGACACTAATAGCAAGATCAGCCTAGGATTGGAAAAAACCCAGAACACAAAAAGTGTGTCATAAACACTTAGATGTGAAGGATCTCTGTGCAGTTGGTTCAGTTTGTCTCACTGAAAGGCAGAAAAGAATACTCTGCGACATGGTGCAAGACGAGGAGCTAACCCCACACCACATTAAAAAAAAAACCAATCTAAAAATACAAATCAAAACCAGACAGAAAATTGCTTGCTCCCGATTACTGATTCTGCTACAACTGGATTTGTTTTATTTTATGCAATACAGTGAACTGATGTCGTAAGCAGCAGTATATATCTCAGTAAGATCAGTATTCAAAAGGTACAAGAACAAGTCACTTCAAATTCATAGTCACCATTTATCAGAGTAAACCAAGAAAAAGCACAGTGTTACTACAGCAAAATAACATCACCCATTTCCATACCAGGTTACAAAAAGGCCTTGATTTTCTGTAGGTGATGTATTTCACTATGTTATCCTGTCCCTCCAGAGTGGAGGATTGGTTTAATCACAGCACAACGTGTATTCCAAACACCTTTGGAAAGTGATTGATGATATGAAATTCAAAACCTTAACCCCCCAAAAACAGATAATATGCTTACTGACTAAAAAAAAAAAAAAAGCAGTCTAGCAGTTGCCTCCAAGACAAGGAGCAACTGCATTTTTCTTTTTCCTCACCCAGTTTTGAGCTGCCTCAGATTCTACTGGGAATATTAACAAAGCACTATTTACAGCTGCTCCACCTGTACAGTGACACCAAAGTGTCTCAATTTTTCTTTTACAATTACCTTTCAGAACAATTTTCTGCCTGTGTCCTGCTCACAGCTGATTAATCTCATTGACCACACCGTACTGTGACACTGACAAGGCCTCAGAGTCTCCTTTTGCTTCGGACTGATCATTAAAAAATTGAGTTGATTAATGCAAAACAAACTACTCAGGAAGCCTATAGTTTATAAGGTTAAAAACAAGGACTTGAAAGGGTTTTTTTCTGGCTGGGCTTAACGTGGAATAAAGGTGTAGAGTTGCCACCAAGTACGCTTACTGAAGCTTTAAGCATGCAATCTCTTTAAAATGTTATCCCACTGCATCTTAACTGCAGGTGCTCAACAGACAAGATTTGTATTTGATGTTTTCCTATGATGTACAATCCTTTCTGGAAGTCTCTAAAAGGTATTTGACTTTGGCTCCTAGTGCCCATCTCTTCCAGAGTCCTGCCTAATAAGAAAATCTTCATTTCACCTGAGAAATAGGCAGCCCTCATTTCCCTTTCCCAGGTTTCCCCTCCCAATGCCCTAACAGGACCAGCTGGCTCAGAAGAAATCACAACACAAGCCAATCTGCTCCAAGTTAAGAGTGTTTGACAGGAAAACAAAAAGAACAAATTGAGCTATTAGTCCCTATAAAAATGTTGCAAAAAAAGCCATCTTGAGAAATCACTTTGAAATAGTGATTTTACAGGGCATTTAATGGATGCCAAATAACAAACGCAAAGCTCTGTTTCTTGCAAGATGTTTTTCCTACTAAGACTCTGGTATTTCTCCTCTGGGATTGTGTCCCCTTCCCATCACACAGCACAGAAATCCACCATGAGAGCCTACTCCCACCTAGAGCAAGATCTCAGAGCAGGACTGAGCTTCACCTTAAGCAGCGCCAGGGCTCAAAAATGACAGGTCTGTTGTTGCAACCTTCGCTACCGAAACCAAGGAGCACATTGAGTTATCCAAGCTGGCAGCAGAACACAGAAGGAGAGTCGAGACAGTTGCTCCAGCAAAGCTCAGGTCGGGCTTTTCCTTCAGTGCAAGGGCAGCGTGGAGAGGAGGGATCGCACGCAACAGGGAAGGAAAGGTCAGGGACACAGAGCTCTGAGATTAACTGGCTTCAGGCTCCCTTCCCTTGAAAAGAGAGAAGTCACCTACAAGCACCCCGGGAAGAAACAGGGGACTGGTATTTAAAAGCATTTATATCCTTGTTAATTATAATTATTTATTATACACGTATATAAAATTCAACAAATCAGGGCTCACAAACCAAAGACAAACTGGTCTAACCTCCATCCCCACGTAACCTCAGATATAATTAGTACCCTGGGACTTTCCTAGCTCTTTATCAATTTCTTCCCTCAGAAGGGCAAGATGCTGTTCATTTTAAAACAGTGTATAACCAGGATATTTCAAATACCAGGTACAAAACCAACACCAACACCTTTAAGTGCTCTGAAAGTGCTAACCATTATTTTCTAAAATAAATAAACTCCTAACGGCCAAAAAAAAAAAAAAAAAATTGTTGTCAAAAATAATAGGACACATTTTCCACCAAATCAGTAACCATTGAGACATCAATAAGAGAAAGGAAATTGAGTGTAATTTCTTGTACAGGATTTAGCTGTTTTGCTTGACCCACAGGAAGCAGGAAAATGCTATTTATGACACCAACAGGAAAGAAGAGAATAATTTTTGGAGCCAGGTAGTATTGCTATTTTCATTTCTATTAATATAATGGACATAAATTTGAGACATTTAACGATACACTAAATCCCACAAAAGGAGGCAGCCTACTGCTCCCAGCAGTAGTGCTTCCCTAGAGCTTGTGCCAAGCTGTTAAGAGAGCAGCAAATTCAAGTGCTTTATAAATATTTCTGCAGGACTGTAAATACCCAGTTCAGTGGGGAATACCTGTGTACACACAGGAAATACCAAAACTAATGCAAAGTAAATAGGAGAAAAAAAATACCCCTGTGTTACCCAGAACTGCTCTGTCTCAAATGCTCTTTCAGGTGTCCATTACGCATCTACTCTGCACAATTAGGTGTTAGATACAGGTAAGCATTAACTTAATTCAGAGTATCCCCAATCCTGAGTCCAGCTTCTGACCACATATCCTCATCAACTTGGCACCAGCCTCAAAACACTTGAGGTTTTTTGATGCTGAGATGTTCTAGGAGTCCTCCTTGCTCAGCTGCCAGTCAGGAACTGGGGGCCAGGACTATGGTAAAGGCCAAGGGGAAGTACCAGCATTTGGAGAACTTGCAGCCATTCATTCACCTGCCTCATCACAGCCCAGACAGAAATGAAAAGCATGACATGGCTTTAAGAAATGTGTTTCCCAAAATAATGCTGATTTACACTGACTAAAAAGTATGTGCTTTAAGATTATTTGGGAATGATGGGGGAGCAGGGCAGGGGTAGAAAGAAGACTGGGAGAAGCTGTTCTG
The DNA here is from genome assembly GCA_013398055.1 of Ifrita kowaldi. Lineage (NCBI taxonomy): Eukaryota > Metazoa > Chordata > Aves > Passeriformes > Cinclosomatidae > Ifrita > Ifrita kowaldi. Next base: position 782,075 of record VZRS01002829.1, read on the forward strand.
TGGTGGGAAAGGGGTCCCTTCATTCAGATTTTGGCAATATCAACACCACAGCCCCTTGTCCATCATCTCACAGCAGTGGCTACCCAGCCCTCCAACATCAGGATCAGCAGCCACAGGATCACAGAATGGTTAGAGCTGGAAAGGACCTTAAAAGTCATTCAGTTCCAACCCTCTGCCATGGGCAGGGAGGATGACTGTGCATCTCTGTCCTGAGGTAAACATGCACAAGATATTTAAGTACTTTAGATACTCAAGCAGCATTCATAATCTCACATCATGCTGCCTTTTAACTCCCAAAAAATACACCTTCCACTGGCTGCCAGCAGAGACAGTGATGCAGGGCTTTCTTGGAACTGATACTACCAACAGGCAGGATCATCTAACAATGGAACTGCTAAGTGTGAGGTGACCAACACTGGCACAGCGCAGGACATGATGCCACCTCCCTCTTCAGGTGTAGATTCAGGTCTATTTCTCCACAACAGAAATACAAGTCAAACACAGAGACCACAGCTTAAAACTGCAAGCGTGACAGGGTCAAACTCCATGAAAAGAAAGCCAAGGACAGTGACCTGGTGTGTGTTGGAATGGAAAACCTCAACTCCATGGGTTCTGTCACAAACAGAAGCAAAGCACCAGTCAGGAACACAGCAGAATGCAGCAGGACTATGTGTTCCCAGTATTACAGCCCTTGTTTCCAGTTTCTTCTTACCTTAATCTTTAGCTACAAAACCACTAATTATTTGCAGTCTTTCCCTGACACCTCTAGTGTTGTTAACATTTTTATTCACAAGCTATTGCTAACATCTTCCAACTTATCTTCTCCTTTATCACTCATTCTGCATTTCAGATGTAACTCACTACATGGAAATAGCTGTTCCGAGTGATAAAATTTTATCTATTTGTGTTTACACAAAGGACTATTCATTTCACATTCAGGATCTAACATACAGATAAGAGGCATAACTGGGAAAGCTCACTAAATAAAGGACCTTGGGATGCCTGTGCTGGTTTTCTCTGGAGTAGAGCTAATTTTCTTCACAGTAGCTGATATGGAGGTATGGTTTGGATTTGTGCTGGAAACAGTGCTGATAATACAGGGATGTTTGAGTTGCTGCTGAGCAGTGCTGACACAGAGTCAAGTTCTTTCTGCTCCTCGTGCCACTGCACCAGCAAAGTAAGCTTTTTAAGGGGGTACACAAAAAACTGGGAAGGGACACAGGTGGGACAGCTGATCCCAGCTGACCCAAGGGACCGTATGGTGTCATGCTCATCATACTAAGCTAGGGGGGCACATCTAGAGTGATGCCAAACAGAAGTGTAATTTTTCTTAAATAACCATGAAAAGATAAAAAGTAGAGCGCTTACCCTACTTTAAATCATTGTTGTGCAGAGAGGAATGCTAAAGGTTTCCCAAATGTATCATTCACCCCATATTGGAAAGAATATTAAGCACACAAAAAATGCACCAGCCTGGTTCTAACTTGGACTTACAGAAGAAACACTGTAGATAAAACTTGGATCTTTCCATTACCTACAAGGTTAATCCCTGTTCCACAACCCCATTTATAGGGTTACCTATCTGAAAAGTAGCAGTTTCATCTAAAAGAGACACCCAGGGAAGAATTGGTTTCTTATTTTCCCCTGAATACAGGAAATTCTTCACAGAAGGGGCAAGACAAAGTGTTAGTCCTCGCTGGGGACTGAAGTAGGTGCAGAGCTGCTACAGGTACCGTAAGTAAGGAACACTGCAAACACATGCACCCAAAACTGCAGTGGTAATCAAATAAATGACTTGTACACACCAACAACAAAAAAATCAGAACAGCCTCTGGACCTCCCCTGAAATACCAGACAGACCCAGTGAGTCAACATTATAGACAACAAGCTTCACAGGAAAATGTGTGCCAGAACAAGTCACCCACACAGTGACTGCTGCCATTTTCTTCCAGGTTTCCAAATCTTTTCAAATGGGCATCTACATAATTTGTTCTATTTACAAGAAGAGCAAACACACACCCCATTAGCAAAACTATCAATGACATCATTAGTTTGTTTCTACAGCTCATAATTATGTGTACAACAGACCACAGGCTGACACCACAAGCAGGAGACCACGGATTCCAGCCTTTATGCTTTTGGTACCACAAGCAAGGAAAATACGACGGAAAAGAACCACTCAGCAAACCCTGAACAACCTCAACACAAAAAAAACCCTAGACAGCATCAGCAGGAAGAGACATGCAACTGCCTGAAAATAGGAAAAAAGTTACTGAAATAATATTCTTTACTTTGAACCTCCTATAGCAAGAAAGACCTACTCTAGAGACAGTTCTCCACCTTAGTCACTTTAAGTACATTTACACAAAAAAAACTTAATTTGATTAGTCATGTCTGACCACTATAATAAGACTTATTTTAACCTTTTAAACTTTGGGTTTACTCTTCATCACCGAGAACACATCTGAGCTTAATTTGAAGTGAATATTAACCCTAAGCCTCCAATTACACTCTCACACCTTTAGCAAACACTAATACAGCTGGTGTTATAGAATAAGGGGCTAATTTTGCATGGAAGGAAGTTTCAAAAAGGCACAAATTTTTGGGAAGCCACAACCCAAACACCCCACTGTAGTCTCTAAATTATGAGTAGAAGTCAACAAGAGGTCATTGCACACCACCACCACTGTGATTCTTCACAAAGGTGGGCTCTACTCCACATACGCTTTTAGAACCAATCCTTACATATTGAAATTCATAGAAACATAAAGCCTCATGAAACTATCTGCACAGAAGAAACATGGAAAACTATCATTAAAGATCCAAGACTTTCCTAAGTTTTGGTCAGGAGTGGGAGCAATTTGAGCATTTTTCTATTTTTAAGACATAGCACTTGTCACTTCATTGTACTTGTGGCCTACATGACTGTAGACAACTGTCTTCCCTCAAGGAAGAGATTTTCAAGTACAAATTTAAATGGCAAAAGTGTTATTTTCATTGCAACCATAACCTTTGAAATAAGTAGGTACTTAATGACAGAGCAACTGTCCAAACCTTCTAGTGACACTGGAATGAGGAAGCAAGAAGCTACAATTTGTTGGGGGTTTTTTTAAAGCTCATTATTTCTTCCAGTATTTGGAACAGCTGGTAAAAGTAATCATTTGGCAAGGTCTGTCAAGGGATAAAAAAAAAAAGTGTATTTGCTATGGTAGATTACATACTTTAAACCAAAATGAAAGGCTGAAACATACAAATATTTATGAAAGAACAGGGGGTTTCAGACTTCCAAATTGTGCAATAAATACGTATGCACACATGTTAGTTCAGATAAACACATCCCTTTCATTTTATGCTCCATTATTTAACTCTTTTCAAAACAGATCCATCTTCACAACCATAGTGATTCACTGAAGTGCTGCAGACATGCAGCACAGTTCTGTATAATATCAGAATAATAATAATAATATTAATCAGCAAATCACACATCACCCTGAAGATCTCAGGAACAAACATGCTGGTGCTCTACACTTAGGTGAGAAAGCCCTGACATCCACATCACACACACCACCTATGAGACCATTATGTTCCCAGGTCCATGTGGGCAAGGATGGCTTTCAAGACTTGCTGGTATTGTTTGAAATGCTTTATAAAGTCATGTCATCAAAATTCAGCACTTTTTTTCTTCTGGAAAGCCACCACTTTAGTTTCATCCGGGAAATAAATTTACACAGGCCAAACAATTTCTGGTGCACAGAGATTACACACCTCTTTGTGATAAGGGGGCAAGAATGACCCCAAATTCACCAGAAGTCATTAACCACTTTAGAAGATACACACACAGAGGATGAATTACTGCAACCCCTGGATGAGTTTGGCATCCAACTGCAATAGCAGACACGGACAACATGGGATAAGTTGAGGCGTGCATCATTACCCTTCTTGATAGAGACAGTTTAAAAACAGCACCAAGCCTGGTAAGCAGCTGCTTGGCAAGACAGTGTTTAGACAGCCAATTTACTTTGAGTTCCAGCCCAAAAGATGCAGCCCCATTTCTACTGATGTTTGCTGCTGAGCTTTTCTTTTTTCTGCTCTACTGCAAATTTATCCAAACTTTCAAAAACCAAAATCTTGGGCTTCTACTTGTACCCAAATAAATATCACTGGACAGTTTGCACCAACTCATCCTCCAGTGGAAGGCTACAAGTAAGATGTTTTCCTGATCTTAGAAGTCCATTGAAACAAAATACTTCTTCAGCAACATCCCTGTCACACCAGTCGAGGAAAACACATCATTCCTAATGACACAACGACGCTCCCAGTCTGATCCCATCAGTTCAGATGAGCATTAAAAAGTTTGACTGACTTGGATGCACCACTGAACAAAATCTACCAGGCTTAAATGAAAAGATACAGAAAGAGGAGTGTTAATTAAGTTCTCTCTCTGGTTCATTCCTTGCCATTACACAGCCATGGAATTACAGGTATCAGCTCATCCATGGAATTCAGAGGTACTTCAAAAACCCTTATTTCAGACTACTTACACACTCAAACCTTGCAGCAATGGTTACACTGGGAACCTGAGTGGCAACAACCACAGATTAAGTGCTTCTAGATACTGTCCTGTATCTTTCCACACATCACCCTCGTATTTTCAATGCCACTTAGCAAAATATTCATAATAATAATTTAAAGGTCTCGAATGAGGAGCCAATAAAACCAAAATACAATTAAGAAAGAAACTGAAGGGTAAAGGTTTTAGTCTAACCTCAAAATATCCAGTATTTGCTTGCAGCAGTGTAACAGGGGCCAGAAACTACTTTTTCTGGCTTTCTCCTTGCAGCCCACAACTCCTGGACCTGTGCCCACACCAGACCTCACCACTAAACAACACAGGTGCAAGGACTGCATGTTAAAGAAGGAGAGAAGAGTCTCAAGAATCTGATGGGGAGCCTGCTGATAGTACATGATCAAAACATGCACTAATTGATCAAAATGTTAGGCTAACTTTCAAAATTCACGTTCAAGGACAAGTCATACAAGTTGTTCTTGCCTGAGACAGGTATTTCGGCTACCAACCACACAGGTTAAGCAAGAAGGAAACATTTTTTTATCTACTGGCTTTTTTATTACTTGCTCACTGGTGTGTATTTTAAATCAACTCGTATTACTAAAATGGATTCCTTTATGTGGTGAAATAATATGAACAATAACACACAAGTTTCTCTGCTAGAATAGCTGCCTCTAGTGCAGCCATTAAAGTGCTCAAATTGGCAATAGACACAGTGCTCATTTTCCAGTGGCATCACACCCATGCCTTGAATTCACTGAGAAAATAAAATGTATTTCTTTAGGAAAAAAAAAACCCTGTCAGAATCAATATCACAAGTTAGCAATTCCCTATCCAACAGGGAATCTTTTCAACCGAGTATGAGGATTTCAGACTAAGCCATTAACTTGCAAAGGCTCAGAACAGAGAGCTTCCCAATGCCACATTCAAAGCAACGTGACCATCACGCAATTTGTAAATGCAGTGCAATAGGCCAGTTCTGCTTTCCAAACCACTGCCAGACTTGTTCCCATGCACAACAATAATCATCTCCAAGCATTTTAATGAAAAATCAACCATTTCTGATGGAAAAGATATGCACTGTTTTGTGGCTGATATTCACAGGACTTCTCATGTTATTCTGTGCTTCACTCCTTGCCTCTAAGCCATTAATTGCAAATGACTCTGCTGCTGGAGAAAGTGCATCTTTGGAAATGCAAGACTGGAAAACCCTAGAGTTCCATGGAAAGTATTTTTCTATTTGCATAGTAACAGGTCTCCAGCAAGCATGACCACGGGGCACCACCTTTCTCAGGACTCTCTAGATGTATTTTAGGATCTTACCCTGGGTCTAAAATGGCCAGGATACTTCAAGGACAAGTTTAAAAAGAACAAAGCGCAAAATAAAGCCCCTTATGCAAGGGCTCAGATGAGAAAATCCATTTTTCATTAGAGCATATTAGCATAATCACAAGACCTTACTTTCGTTAGACAGAAAATTCTTCTGTTGATCACAGAGGGAAACTCATGGTAGAATCTGAAAAGTGTAACTCAGACTTATGAATTCCAAGTACCCCGGGAAATAACACAGGCCTTAATATCACCACTGCCTGTCTCCAGCAAAATGCAAATTAGGTTGTGAAAAAGACTACAAACCCGTTCCCTCCCCTGAAAACCAACAAAACCCACAATTTCTCAGCTTTTTTCTGTCTCCTTCACTAGTTTACTGCGCTCTGTTGCTGAGGCTTGGACGGACCACTGGGGTCATTGGGTATAAACACAGCTAAACTATGTCAGCCAAAAACTGGAAAGATTATAGCTAAAAACCACAGTAGAATATATGCTGAAACACAGTGAGCCATCACAAAGCTGTTCCGTGGCAAATTTCTTGGTTCTCCGTTTGCATTGATTCCACAGAGAAGGAAGGAACTGAGGCAATTATTGTTACAAAAAGGTAACCTTTACTGGTACATAAAGGTCCATCTTTATGGAAAGAAAGATCCAGGCAAAACCACCACCTTTTATTTCTGGTTTCAGTCTGGTGTGCACCTTTCCACAAAGAAACAATGGAGTCCCTATCCCAGAGTTCTCACCACATATTTACATCAAGATGAAGTTTGCAAAGATGCAAACTTTCCAAAATTTAACACAGTTTTTCATTCTCCTTATGTGTATACTTTTGAAATACAGGTGAGAGCCAAACAGTAAATGCAAAAGGAAGTAACAATTTGAGGCTTTTTAGTGAGAGCACTGCATTGTTTCTCTGCAGTTATTGTATATCTGCAAAAGTAACTTGTTCCAACTGTGTTTTTCCTCCATAGACCACAAGATTTGCTACTCAACAACCTTCCCTTTCCAAGGCTGCAGAGAGAAAGGAGTAAATTTATATCATTCTTCCTTTGTATGAGGGTTTCCACAGTGGTGTGAATTTTGTTTAAATTCATTTTCAAAAATAATTTCTCCTGCTCCAGTAGCTCTGTGTGAGCTTGTATCCCAGCACACAGCAACTCTAAAACAAACTTCTAGAACACATCACCTTTAGTACAATATTCATAGAAGGCTCAAAATACTTAAGAGGAAGGAACAAATGAAAGGCTTTTACATAGTCACAGTCCTGTTTCACTGAACTTGCATCCCTCCCATCATCATCTCATAGTTCAGCTTACAGAAGTATTCCGGCATCTTCTCTGGCAGCCTCTGCTTTATCCAGACCTTTCCTGGATAAAAATCTCCTCTGTTTCTGAGGGAACAGATATCCCCCTCCTGCCTAACCACTTACATCACCGAGGAAATCATCCCCTTGATTGCCCTAACAGTACATTAGCAGTTAAAAATATATATATTCTACCACTTAGGCTCGTGTGCCTGAAAGAGCAGATGATGCCCACTCAAGCAGCTTTTCTACACTCAGATCCCCCATCAATTTCAACACAAACTCCCCAAGGAGAATGACTACAAAGACTGGGCTCCTGCAAATATTTATAGCATAATTCAACACGGTTAATGAAGTAACCATGACACAAACCAGAGAGAATACCAGTTTAATATGTCGGCCCTTAGCCACATGAATAGAAATTAATATATACACATAGATATCATCTAAATCATGAAACAACTACAGGCTCTGCATTGCTAAATAGTGCAGCTGTAACAACACAAAAAAAGCCTTGAATCCTGAAAGGTAAAGATGTTTAACAGACAAACAAACAGTAGAAAAGCTAAATTTCACTTTAGGGGGAAAAAAAAAAAAAGTGTGGAAAATCAGCATAGGTGACCTAATTTATGGTTCAGTGTTTCTTGAGTAGATACAGTAATATGCAAACTACTTCAATACTAGCAAAAAGGGGGGAAAAAGTGCTTCAGGTTAAATGCCATCAACTAAAAAAAAAAAAATAAAATACAGCAATTGAAGGACGTGTACTTACATGAAAGGTATCCAAGTATGATAATAGTACCCATCTCTTAATTTCCAATCTTCAGTTTTACACTTTTTACACATTGCCTGAGAGATAAGTTCCTAGTACTGAGTGCTTATCAGTGCACACACTGGCAATTTCAAGCAGTTTTGCTCAGGAAAAACAAGATTTCTAAGCTGCAGTCATCTCATTTTTACAAACATCTGCTATCTTTATTGCTTCAGGATTTACCATTCAAAAGGGTATATGCAGCATCTAGTGATTTAAAAGATTTTCTTCCTCACAGTAAAATCCTTTAAAAATATGCTTCTGTGTTCACATGCTCCTATTTCAGTTGTATTAGGGAAAGTGGTAGAAATGAACCTAAAACCTAATATTCTACTCCCATAAGTACATAAAAATCATACTTCAATCTACTACTCCTACCCTTGCTTTTCGAAAAATAATACTTGAATTATATACAATGTGTGAAGTCAATGATATTAACTCTCTAATGAGATATTCTTTTCCCATTACCCAAAAAATTGGTATTTGATGCAATGGAAGTGTGCACAACACGTTATTAATCACTGTCAACAATGTGAAAGGTTGCAAAGATAACTACTCATCATTATAGAATCTGGGCACGTGGCCAAAAAGAAAAAAACACACACACATGGATATTAAGTTATCATCAATGGTTATGAATAGTTTTTGGCTTCCGAAGTTCAACACTCAAACATCTGACATGCTGCCTGGATCTCCCTCACAAAGGCCCTGATTTCAGAAGGGTTTAACTGCACGATGTTCTCTGTGAACATGCAGTGCATTGCCACATATGCTGCCTGACAACGTGCCTGGACTGTAGACACACAAAAAGTTAAGATATTGGAGCCTAAGACTCAATTTTGAGCCATTTGCTGAAGTGCACAGTCACATCTTCCTCTCAGGCATTAAGGATGAAACAGACCTATCAAACAGTCACCATGCTGCTTTATGAAATCTTTGACATTATCTGCAAAGGAGACAACACTGCATTACAAATAAAAACAGTCTTTATCCAGCCATTAAACACAAATCAAGACTGAATGCTTTCACTGTTTAGAAGCTGTAAAAAAATTCTAAATTGAAATCCACTTCCTAGTTTTATAGGAATGGATATAGGAATGGAAAATAACTCATAACATAAAAAGCACTCCAGATTACTAATCCTAGTTGGCAACAAAAGATTATCATTGAAGTTCATCGTAGCAATTGACTTGCAATAGAACAATTCTGGCATACTGTTCTCTTTCAGAAGAAAATTAGTCATTCCAAACTCCCAGATGAATTTGGCCATGATAACTGGACACCCCTTAAGTTGGCTAAAAACACGTGCAAGCTTTAAGGAAACATAATTAGATCCTGTTGTACCCTCCGAGGACCACACTAACAGGCTTTACATTACCTCTCTTCAAAAGGCCCACGCCCAGCTGGGGCAGCAGCTACAACACACTCTGGGGCACATTCCTTGCAGTGTGAGGTTGTTAACAGCACATGTGGAGGTTCCTCAGGGATGGAGAGTTGTCTTCCAGACCCCAGGAACAGAAGCAACTAAGGAACTACAGGGTAAATGAAGCACATCTACCAGCACTGACTGTGGGGCAAACAACACCTGCCAGGGTTGAGACAGAACAGACTGTCCTCCTCTCACCATTCCCTAGCTTACACTCCCCCCATCCCAGACAAGATTCACTGAAAAATGAGAAAAAACACTTTTCTCTGTCCTGAATATTTGAAGCACACCTGCTGAAAGGGCTTACTGCAGAAGCTGCAATCGGAACCACTACTGTAACCCAAAGAAGCAGGACACAAGAGACCTTTATACTACGCTCTCATCCAAAATCATGAAATCTATTAAATAAATTAGTGGTTTACTTGGAAGACACCTAGCAAGATAAACCAATTAGCATGTATCACTTGTTTATACACACACCTCTTGAGACATTCAAAACATCTTGGAACAATCTTAATCCTAAATCCTCCTGCACTTGATAGTGACCAGTTTTTACTGCAGATGAAGTGTTATTAGTCATGATCCATCCCCTTATGGCAGAGGAAATGACAGGGAGGAGAGGACAGCAGCTACTGCTTCATCATCTTCAAAGACATGTAGAACTGATGAAGATTAGACAAAGCTCTTCAGCTGTCCTTGCTCTCCAAGAGCACAGGGCAGCACCAGAGGGGGATCACCTTCACTTCCACACCTCTGGCTCTGCAGGACGCTTCTCTCAGCCCAGCTGCTCTTTTCAGAACACACCAAACTCTGTACAGACAGGAATTGTCTGCACCTCAATGCACACATGAAAAGTCACTATGAACAGTAAAAAAAAGAAAAAAAAGGCTACTATGGAACCGTACAGTCACTTACAGACTGTAGAGTATTGTGGGTTTGTTGTAGTTTTTAAGGGGTAAACCCCCTTTTTGGGGGTTTTTTTGTTGTTGTTTAGAAGTAAGGACCCTTCAATTTTTAAGCAATGTCCTCATATAAGGTGAATGCTTGCATCATGCTTGTTTTCATGTTGCCTGTGTTCTTGTCTGCAAAACTAGAGCAAGTATTTCTCATCATTTATCAAGATTATCCATTTCTAACGTCCATTTTACTTACAGCAACAAAAACCCCAAATAAAAAACAAAACTAGCACTGCAAGAACAAGCCAGTTCTCCTCCAGCTTCCCATCCTCCATCGCTCTTCTATTCTCCCCAGTACTGAGCTCAGCCAAAGATCTTGGAGCTACATTGCCTAAAAGCCACACAGGGCCATGCTGACAGCCAGATTCATCTGAAAATGATGCCCACATCCAAAAGAAAAAAAACAACCAACCAACACCCTCCCCCCCACCAAAAAAAAAAAAATAGCTTTATCCAAGAGGCATCCAATACTGGGAGCTGTGTGTCTCAGATACTCTCATCTGTGTAGGGCAGCACTGAAGGGGTCACCCAAACAAGTCAGCCCTTGAAATGTGAAGCTGCAGAAGCAGGACAGTGGCAGCCAGATCAGTCCAACCCATGTGAAACACTCAGATTGTGAAGGGTTCTTTTGTTTGAACTTTTCAGTAAAGCTCCAGAGATGCTTCTTGCTGTTGGAACATACCCAGGCTGGGCCAATTACCACCGCCCAGCTGCAGCACTTCCCAACTCGGATCCTGCCATAACAACATGGAGAACAAAGGAGGGAGGATTTTCTTTCACACCTCAGCACTTCACACACTCTCCTGAACCACAGAGCTCCATCTCTCCTACTATTATTTACAACTGACAATTGGAAAATAACATTCTGCTCCATGAAGAGATAGGCTCATACACACAGAAAACTCCAACAGCTACATCTACAAGCTGCAAATACATTACCTACAGATAAAGACAGGTGAATACAGAAGACTGAAAACAAAAGATTGTGTTTATGCCATTACTGATTACAATGTATGTTACAAAATCTGCATTTTCTGCTAATGCCACTCAGTACATATCTTCTGTCAAAGCATTAAACACACTGACTTCACAGTCAGCCACTGTAAATACAGTGCATGATATTAGACCACCCACCATGAACTCAAAGTTCCAGGCTCTTAGGAAAGCAATCATCTGCCTATCTATCTAGAAAGGCCCTTGCCTGTACAAGCTTCCATCTATTTTGGCATTTCAATGTGCTGTACCCCACTCCAGGTTACTACATAGCTTACACAAGGTGAAAAATCTCCCCCACAATCACCTTTCATCCTCTGCCAGCTAGTCTATTATGCCATGTCATCTGAGTTTTAACAGGATGCACCCATGTATTTATTTTCCCCACCTGATAAATATTTATGAGGATTTTATTCCAGTCCTAACACATGCACACTATAACTAATCTTCCTTTTATTTAGCCAAGCATCTTAAAGGAAAAGGAGTTTGAAAACAGGCTATTCCTATTGCCAAGCCTGAACTCCAGAAGTCAGCATATTAATCAAAATGATGCCAGTTTGGAAGGCAAATTAAAGAGACAACAACAACAACAAACCAGCACATAAGATTAATATGAGTTTCAGACCAATGGAGTGAAGTATTTAAAACCTGCAAAAATTACATGTTTGAAATAAAGATCTCTTCTGGTGTTTTGTGATGGTTTTCTCATTCAAGGGATGTGAGCTATCAGCCTAAATAACAATAAAGCACAAACTTTATGCAATTAAGAGATAGCTGATGCAACTTTTATTCATTTCTAATATCTTATGTTGATTTTGATCAAGGCTGATATTGGAAGGGCACACTTTCAATAACTGAATTAGCACCATCTAGTTTTTGTTTGACTGGTTTAACATTCATGTTATGAACCAATGGAACAATAATAGAACAACTGAGGTCCAGTTCATGCTCACATCACAAAACAAATTAACTACAATCCAACTTTCCTCACCCTAAGCCTTGCAATTCTGTGATCTCTCCAGTTTCTAACCACTATCATTCCTGCTGTGTTCACAGGATTTCCTTAAAAATTTTGAATATCACAGGACTAAATTGACGACATTTTAAAAATTCATTACCTTGTTTGACATGACACGGCAAACATCAATGAAGAAAACAAGGTATCTGAATTAGGAAGCTTCAGAGAGAGACAGTGAACACAGGCAATTCCATCTGCCTTGTTACATTTTTGGAGGAGTCATATCGGATGTATGTTGTTTATCCAAAACAAATCCTCCAAGTTACTGAGGATCTGATAGTCACTGCTGTCATCACAACGAAGAACTGAAAGACTCCAGAAAATAAACTGCAAACTAAATGCTTGCAGCACGTAGAGCTCTTGTCTTCCACCTAAAAGTGAGGTTTTTCATAACAAGCCTACCTTGTCTCTATCGATTTCTCAACTGTTACCAGATCTCAGCAGCTACTCTCTTGCCCCTCAGCTCCCTTGAATACAACTCCTTTTTTTAGTGCAGAATACTTGAAAAATAGCTACACAAGTCTGAGTACATATTTATTACCATCAATGTGCGATAGCCTCAAGAGACATCCACGCATCATAATCTGTTAGCAAGAAAAGGAATCAGAGTCTTCAATACCATGCTATTTTTTCCCTAATGCTGCAAGGACAAGCTAATTTGTAAGCCAGACCATTTCTTTCTAAAGGATGAATGACAGTCTTCTGTAAAGAAGGGGTTTTTATAATTCTACCACAAAAAGGGCACGATATTTTTTCCCTCTACCACAAAAAATTATGCCCATCCTCTCACCGACTTTTACTTCCATGGGAACGTTGCAGGAGTCTCTCAGTCTCCAAAAAATGGGTCTGGTTCCCATCAGAAGCTGCAGCAGACTCCTGAGAAGTTGGAGAAAAGCTGAGGTATCTACGCTGGCTCCATGTCCCCATAATGCTGTACACAGAGCCCATGGGCCACTGTCATACCCTTCCTCTAGGTTACATTGCATTGCCAGATAAAGAGCAGAAACAGAGAGTGAACTGACTGGCAAAAGGGTTTGTGCAAGAAAAGGGAAGAAACTCAGATGTATCAGCCCTTGCAGTCTTCCTCCGCAAAGGGAAATTACGACTTGGTCTAGAAGACAATAGCAAGGTACTGCATTACAAAGGGAATGCAGCTGAGAGAATAAGTTCACTTAGTCCAACAGTCTCCTACCAGTTACTTTAGAGTTAGACCAATGCGACCTTGAACTATTTTAGAAGAAAATATCCGTTTTCATCTGTAACACACCTATTTTACTGCCAGGTTCTGTTACATTTTGAAGTATTCCTCTTAGCAACCCTTTGAAAATAACACATGAACATGAATGCATCCACAGACATACGATGCTTTTCAAGGAGGAATACCTAAGAAATACACATTTGTCACACTCACCAAGAATTCCTGCATCTGCACTGCACCAGGAAATAAGCTTAAAGTCGTCTGTTGTACTGGATCTTAACAGAAAAACCGAATTTCTTTGTTAAAGGATATACTAGAGCTTTGCTGCTACTGGAAGATGTCACTAATATTTGTTTATTAAAGTTATGAATTGCTGCAGTGTGCAAGCATAAATAAATCTATACCACATCTGTCAAACTAGACTATAATCAACCAGAAAAACCCCTAACACTGAATGCCTAAAAATAAATACTGACAAATGCATGTCTGTCTCTCCCTAATGCCTCCCTTTCTGGAAGACCCTTGAGTCTGGAAGACTCCAAGCTTTGTAATACACCCTAAAATTAGTAAAGAAGTCTGAATTACCACAGAGACTATTTCCTGTACACTCCTTCCTCCTTTTCCCCATTCCCTTTCCTACCACTCCCTTCACCAGGAATATCACAATAGATAGCTGACCTCAGGGATATCAAATTTGCTTCCAGGCACAGACACAGCGACAGGCAATGTCTGACTGTCCAATTTGAATTTCCCAGCTATTCAGGTTTTGAAGTATTTTATACCATGGCCCACACATTATTCCAAGTGACAATTACTTCAAAGCCAGAGGGTAGCCATTTGCATAATAATGAACATTTTTCTAAGGAGGTGTGCAGGAAACTACACACTAATGAGTTAGAATGTGTATTATCTGAAAGTCACACTTGCTTTATAAAAATAAGTAAACACACGACCTCCAGTGCTTACCTTCTTGTACCTTTTATGTAACAGACTGAAAGACACCTGTCCTATTAAATGCACAGGACATAGAACTAATTTTTGCAGCTGAATCATCTGACACTCAGTAATTTCCACTGGACTTTTCCCATGTGTAAGGGCTGTGGGAGTGGGGAAGCAGTGCATCAGGGGAAATGCATCCCATGGCACAGAAAACATGGGTTTGCTACGTCTTAATCACAGAAAAAATGAGGGAAATACAGCAACTTCTGCTAAACCACTGTAAAAGGAGAGAATGAGAGATGAAATGCATTTTGCAGAAGCATTCCCAAAATCACTGTGGCATTAGGGGTAAATTTTTTTACAATCTAACTAGTAAGAGAAGGATTTTTTTACTAGGCACAAAGTTCTACTTAGCATCCTACAATCCTCTTTAACATCAGAACTTAACTTTATTTTGAAACAGTGCTCTTATACTCCAAAGAACACATCCTATACTACATAGCACCTACCTGTATTTACTGCTTGAGCCTTTTGGTTTCATTACCTTTGAAATTAGATTGATGAAGCCATTAGGATCTTAGCTATAAAATCCTTATTTATACCACAGGATGTGGAAAACTGGAGTAAGAAGCCCACTAATGCACTGAGCCACAGCTACAGCATCATATCCAGCTTTCAGTCTTTCACCCACACTCACAAGGGCCCCAGACGAGGCACCCCAAAGCCAACTGGAGGAGACAGAATACATAATCCACCCCAGTCTGGAGATTTTCCACAGAATCAAGATGCCTGGCTAAATTTTGAAATATCCCAGCTAATTTATGATCATTCATACTCACAGTCATCCAAGATAAGAACAATAATCACATGTAATGCCTTAGGGTTTTAAAGCCTGTTGTCAGCAGCAGCAGCTGGAAGAAAGGCTGGATTTCTTCCCTCCACACAAGGCAAGCAGCTGATGCATCATATTGCTGGGTTTCTGTCCAGCTCTGAAAGATCAGCTATTGATCAGTGCCACTGGCAGTACAGCACACCAGACACTGCTGTAGGATTTGAACGAGCAGATCACACCAGTGTAGTCTTAATCTACCATCAGAGAAGAGTGGGGGAAAGGCCAGTTTAAAACTATGTGCTGTGTAGATACACACAAATGCAAGCAGGGAAGTCCCTCCAAGCATGAGCAGAGTCAGGAGTGCCACATAAGGTCCTCATCAGCACCGATCCTCACTCCTTTAACACTGGAAATAATCAACTCTTCCATATTACTCAAGACGATTTCATCAAACAGAAATAATTTCTGCCTGATTTTGTACAGCTTCATTTACAAGTGCATCTGCACTTACCTGCTGTGTAAACTGCCTACCATGCAAGCATTTTCAGAGGCATGCATGCCAGGATTTTGGAATAAACCCTCAAGAATAATTGTTTTCGTTCATGTGGGGGAAAGTGGATGTCAGGCTCCCCCAAGCATATTGTAATTCATCCCCATGCTTTACTTTAAGATAGAAATCCAAAACTGGGCATCCTGCTCAAAGAGTGCCATCAACAAGTTTGTAAAAGGTGTTACAGATGATTTCCACAGAGATTTCCAGAGTCCTATCCTTATGTAATGCTTCATTCACAATTCTCCCATACCTTCAGAGCCACAAGCAGCAGTTGTTTCTGCATCTCAGAAACCACCTACGTGGTTTCACCTCCTGATCATCTTCATTCCCTCCCTCTCAAAGAGGCTTTAAGCCACAGCTCATGTGGAAAGCCACTACTGTCCTTCATGGCTTAAGCCACGTGTGAGATCAGAATCTGCAAAGCACACCCAAATGATTAGAAAGGTACACTCCATAGTCTTACAATGCCATCTGCTCACACAGGAGTGTTTCTTCCACATCCTTAGAACTTCAGCTGAAACTCCTTAGTCAGGTTATGTTCAAGATAATGAATTTCACTGGGTATGAAGAAGAAAAATAGCATATATACCTGTGCCACATATAGTTTACTCACTTTACAAAACAGAGGTAAAGCTCAAAAATTTGGGCAAGTGTAAGACCTCAAGGAATCACACACGAGCTTTTCTCATTGTACAGCAGCACAGAGATGGGGAAAGGTCAGGGCAAAGAGATGAAAGACTGACAGAGTTACACAAGTCAGTTCTAGTTGAGGCTATGCCACAGAGTCCTCAGGCACACTAAGTTCACCACTTGCAGTCTAACCTTTGATTGGTTGACATTGCCACAGACCCTTTGCATCACATCCTAATGCAAACTCATACAAGCTGGAAAAGAATCACCCCTGAATCTTAAAAAGTTTGCAAAATTCCTTTAACTAGACAAAGATTACAAGAGACATCAGCTGAATAAGCAAGATCCTCTGTTTACACTATATAAACATTTTTGACAACATGGGAAATTTCTTTAAGACCTGGGTCTGTCTGGGAGAGGGCAAATCACACTCCTATAACTCTCTCATTAAAACCACTGCAGAAAGAACTTTTAGAGAAAACAGAAGAACAAAATACCTTGTAGCAGCCATTAAGGTGAAAATCTGCATCATGAAAACAAACACAACTACCCTGTTTCTTTGAGCCAATTTCTCAGTGAAGAGTGGTTTAAAATAGTCACAGACAACGCACCCACAAAAAGGATTTCAGAAGCATCTTTAAAGCAGGAAATTTATGACTTTACAGCAGAAGCCAAGCCCTGGATAGATCACCAAGGCACATCCATGTAACTAAAATCTCCCAAATCTGATTCTGTGATTATAAGGTTCAAAGTAAATTTATTAACAATCTTAATTACTGTAATAAAAATGTAAAATCCAGTCAGGAACTAAAATTTTACAGAGATTGTTATGTTTACAGAAGGTTTTAAGTATCTGTAAAATGAAGGAGAAGCTGACATTTTCTCGGTTCTCCTGCTCAGTGGATTTTTATTGCATGTGTATTTCCATAAAAACCCAGTTAGTTAAATTATCAAAACACCACAACACAGCTTGCTGTAATTTCATAAGCTAAGTCTTGCTGCAATTTATAAGTGGTTATACTTGAGTGCTTCCACACTGGCTCAGCAGCACAGCACCCAACTGCATTAATGTCTCAGTACAAAATTCTGCTAATAAACATGGTACTCAGCCACCATTACCCTGCTTTAAACAACACAAGCCCTCAGTATAAGCAGGTCAATACATGTGAGACTACTTATGCTCTTTAAACAGACTTTAATATAAAGGTAGCAGCAGAGCATCCTCAAGCAAATGGGAAGTGTATCAATAATAAGCCAGGAAAAACACAAACCCAGGAGAAAGCTAAAGCATATGGCTTCAGTCACGGGTATCACAACGACTGCTCCAACAAAAACAAGAGAGAAAGACGCCCCATGAAAACAGTGTTAGTCTGCTTGTAACACTGTAAAACTGCAGCTCACACATTCTTCATTCAAAATAGAAATAATAAAAGAAAAAAACAGAGCTGAGGATGTTTAGTATCAAGTAGCAAAAGGGGAAAAACAATACTGGAAGACCACCACCAGTTTGGCTTTACAAGGTCCAGTGCCAAACACACTCTGCCTTTGTGGCAGCATGAGCAGGTAGCTTGAACTGATATTTCAAGGTCCAGGGTGAAAACTTTTTTGCAGTCAAACCCAAAAATGCCCACGAACCCATGCACAAAAACAATCAACCATCACAACATCACAAGCCTGTGAGGTGCACTATTACCACGCTACTTTCTGTGCTGCTGACAGCACAGTCCTTCCTAAAACCTACCAGCCCAAGACACCAGCTAAGTGCAAATAAACCTCTAATAAAAAATTAAAATCTCAAGTTAAGCAGAGACAAATGTTTAGTTAGACAATAGAGCACATCTAAGCATAAAATACACATTTACAGAGATCCTTCCAAAGTCTGACTGCATTTCACAATTACATTTTACTCATCATTCAGTCAAAGAGGGTTCAGCCAGGCAGAGCAGAAGACACTTCTGTCACTACTGCACATACACATTTCTTTAGTATGTCCCACTAACTCAGAGCTATGGACCTGAATGGAAAGTCAAGAAGAAGAGGGAATGAAGGATGGAAATCAACTGAAGAAATATTTCTTTTCGCTCATCAGCAGAAAATGCATTTAATCAGAACACAGGGCAGCACTAAGTTTTTCATTACACAGGACACGAAAATGTACCTAACTAGATTATTCCAGCAGCAGTTTTTACCTCAAGTCTCTTCTTCAAGAAAAAAAAAGTAAATATCTGAATTCACTGCTCATGAATGATCATCCATTTTATACCAAAACAATACTCCACACACGAACTTCATGGACAAAAAGTCTACAGCATCACCTGTATTACTCTTGTATTAGAAGACTCTGTTGCCAAGGTCATATCCTGGCATAAAGCCTGCTCAGTACTCACATTAGTATTCATGTTGGTAATCCTGCTACCTTCAGATGGTCAGCTTACACGGTTGTTAAACCTGATCAAATTCTTCACTTGGACATTACCAGTTACATGGAATTTGGCTATGTAATTCCCACTAGAGACAACTTAAGACATGTAGATAGCTGCATTGCTATCCCAGAGATTAATATGAGTCCTCTTAAACTCGGCCTGGGAAGCTGTGATGAGTGAAAAGAACCTGCTTCAGCTGATCTCAGCAAAGTCAGAGGCAGCCCAGTTTTGAGTTCTTGAAGATCAGCCAACACACAAAAAGCAAAACCCCATCCCTCTAAAAACCAAGCACAAATACTAAATCTTGTCTTACTTTAATCAATATACTTACTAAGTTGATACCTAGAAATACACTTGGAAAAAAAAAAAAAACAGAACAGGAAACTAAGCTTTATTTCTACACCACAAATGCAAACGTAGCATCCTGTATTTTACTTGGGAAAGACAAGCCAGATCCATCATCGTGGGGTGTACATACACAGACTGATTTCTTCCTGCTTCAGAAACACTAAACAATGGTTGACTTTATGTCCATAAAATACATGGTGATAAAAAGGAAAATGCACTCACCTGATTAGAAATGAGCTTGGTCTTATTTCTTCCAGCACAAGCCCCATTTCCAATAACAAAAAAGTGTCTATTGATGATTAATTTTAATGGCCTTTGATCACACATCTACTTTTCCCTATCAGAAATCTAAGAATTTTAAGCTTAGAAACACTAAAGTTTACATTACTATTCAACTCCACAGTAACAACAACTGAATTGCATCAACATTATTATTATTCCAAACTGATTTTTCCCAGTAAGCATAAGTCTAAGCAAAGCTCTCATGAGTAACCTTTCCCTGAAAAATTCTATAGGAAATGAAATGTAATACTCTATTAAGACTTGTTTTGCAAACAGAAGTGAGAGAGATCACCCAAGCATGCAGAGTCATTAAAATGGATCTTACATATATCATTATAAATTTAATAATCTCCATGACGGCTAGAGTTCAAGTTAAAATGAATGTCAGCAAAGCATGACCAATTGATGTTATCCCAGCTGCCACTGAGCCTCACTTGGGGTTATATTATACATTCAGAGGCCCCATGCTACATGTGCACCAAACACCCAGAGCCAGGAGCAGATGGGAGATGTAGGCTCCCATACCTATCAGCAAGGAGAGACAGACATAATTGCATATTAATTTCGGTGCATCAAAACAATTACAGCATACTTCGGTGTCACAGGTCACAAATGTTTTTCCCATCACACTCCACATGCAGTATAATGCTGTACACTTAAGGAGGTGGGGGGGAAAAAGTGCTCTAGCAGCCTCCAGAAATTAAGTCAATAGAAGGATTTTGTTTCAATCCTTATTGATTTACTTCAGTCCCAAAATGCTTCCTTGAAAAATGTAGAAGGAAGACCTTGGCAGCTTGTCAGTTAATAGATCATGCTTGGTGCAATTAAAATACATTCAGGAGTTTTATTTTGTTCCCCAAATAAATGTTCCCCAAATGCCATTTCTCTCCAAGCAAACAGCTGCATTTTATCCAATTCCTGAAAGTTTTCCAGGCTGCTTAGATTTCTAATGGGGTGACAGGGAAACCACTTTTATTCTTCAGCAGACCTGATGAAACTGTGACACAAACCTCCCTCTCCCTGAAATTAGACAGTGCTGTTGAACAGCAAAATAATAGCTGACGGTCAATTTTTTTTCCAACTCACTTTTCAACTGAAATAAAAATCACACAGGGAAAAGGAGCTCTCCACACAGAGCTGAACACGGCATTTTCTATCCCCCTCCAACTCTGCATGGAGGATGACATCAAAGATTTATACAGCAGAAACATGGCAAGTTTTAGTTTGCTTGATTGGTGCCAACAAAACAACTTTGGAGTCCCGGTTGTTCACAAGCTACAGTTTTGTCTGAGACAACGACTTCACTTAGGTCAATTTAGGGCACCAACCCATTAAGATGGGATAACACAACACCACCTTGACACACAGAGCTTCCACAAAGCACTTGTGCAAAATAAAGGCCAACAGCTGACATTAAGCACGTTCCACTGTACGTTTTGATTCAAGCCAAACTTACATCTGGCAACTACAGCAAAATGCAAACAGTACCACCAGGACAACGAGGGCACTGACAACATTCCCAGCAAATTAAAACACCAAACGCCAAGAAAGCATTTTTCTAACCACTCTACTAATGATATCAACAGGAAAAAAAAGCTAAACTTACAATAAATCAATAATCTGACCAGACTCAGTAAGAGTCAGTATACTTCATTTGCACTGTGTGTCTCTTCATCAACAAACAGCCAGAATTCTGGAGATTTTTCCCCTCTTTCACTCATATCACAATTTCCCCTTCCCTCAGCTCTTTGCTCCATACATTGGAAGAAGCCTGAAGACAAAGACAAACATTTTCTGAAACATATAATCAGGAGAAGAGATCTACAGCTGGCTGAGCATAGCGAGCAGCAAGTGCAAGTGATAAAAGCATTATGTGGAGCTCTTCTGCCACTTGCCTCTCCTTCAGTAATTTAAGCAGAAAGTGTTTCCACCTTTTGTCACTTACCCTTTTTTGATCTTCCAGTCCATGTGTCACAGTCTTTCTTTTCTGATGTTGGCTGGATTCAGAGCCAGGTTCCATTTCCCTGCTACAAAGACTCTTCCAGCCTCTTTAAGCTTTCTCTAAAAATCCATAGTATAAACAAAAAAAAATCTAAAAATAATTTTTAAAAAAGGCGAGATAATTCCTTCAAACCTCGTCCATGTCTTTTATCATCCTTCTAAATTCCTGTTTGTCATCACTGCTCTTTACCTTAACAAGCAGCCATTCTGTGAGCCTCTATATCCTATAGTAGCTCAGATGAAGGTTTCCATGTACGTGCCTTACAGAAGGATGACAGAGCTGAATCCAAAACCAGTCGTTTGTGCCACATTATTGCTCCATCAGCAGCCTTTTCAGTGCATTCCTGGCACAGATAATTTATATGTCAATAAAGGTGTAAATGTGCACTTAATCCACTGTGTTGATATTATCAGCATCCCTCTCATGGGCCACCTTCCTCCCATAAATCAATGTAAACACTTCGCAGTGATAATTGCCTTCTGCAAATCTAGCAGGTGTTAATTACGTAAAATCATCCATGCACACTTGTCATCTTCTTCTATGTATTCAAACAAATACCTAGAAGAGGGAGGGAAAAAAAAAGCAATTTTTACCAGCTTGAAAGAAAACATAGCTACTGATGTTCTTTGCCCACCACCAGGAGCCGCAAGTCAGAACTGATACAATAATTACGTGTTTTGAACATACTACGCTCCTCATCCAAGCTTCTCAAAATGCTTTGATGCCTATTTAGAGTGTTACCTTGCCTTTGGGGCTTCTTGCACAAAACCAGCCCAGAATGACAATATTGTACATCAGAGCTGAACCTACTGCAACAACACTGACTGAAGCCTGCAAGGATCAACTCAAAGCTCAGCTTTCCAGGGTTCGAGTCCCAGCTCTAAAGCCAAATCCATTATTCTTCTGGGGTTTCTTACCCAGGGATCTTTCTCCACAGCCTGTAAAGTTACTGTGTGCCACCTCCCAAAATCCTGAGCATGATAATACATGAATAAACAGGTTCTATTATTACTTGGTAAAGAAAGTAAAATCACAGCTTAGCAGGTCAACCAGCTTAAAATGCTGTTCCTTTTGTACTGAGAAGCACAAGTTTACTACAAGAGACAAAGAGTCTCCTGAGTTAATTTGTAAGGTAGGATCAATATCAGCAGGCTTCAATATGCAGGCACCAGGAAAAACAGATTTACTACACTGAATTCCATACTAAAGAGGCTAAATATTAAATCAATTTTAGCCACCTTAGCTGAGCATGGTATAACAGCACATATTCAGCTGCGTGTTGTTACAAGCCTGGTAAGCACCAAAAAAATCCAAACCTGTGTCCAATGTAACAAAGGAATTAATAAAAAAGAAGATCATCAGACACTCTCCACCACTGAAGGATAAACAGCATAAAAAATAGATTTCTCATAACACAGTGGAAATGCATGTTCTGCATGCTGAGGTCCCTTGTTATGCCAAGGCAAAAATCTTGACAACAGGTAGAAATACTGCTTTTGCCTATCACTTCAAATGCTCTCTCACTGCTCCTCACCATGAAGCAGTAGGTCATTAATCCAGTTCTGTTTCTTCTAAAGAGCACAGGAAAGAATACAGCTGATTGCAGCAGTGCTGCTATGCTTTGCCATTTGAAAGTAATCTAAAAACACATCTAACCCATTTTACAGAGAAACAGGAGGCTGCCAATTTTATTCTGAACCAGAATCTCTTCCTGATCCTCAAACCTGCTGATACCCAAGGAAATGAGACAGGTACCTTGAAGGCAATATATGGCCTCTGACCTTAGCAACAAATATCACAAGCAAAAAAAAACCCCAAATTTTATAAATATCCTTAAGTCCCACCGAGGAAAACTTTTTCCCTCCAGTGATTTCACTGTGATGTGACACATGAGACTGCATCAGTCACATCGTGTAATGCCATGCTGGAATAGCATGACATAACCAGTGCAACTAAGGACAACATGAAAGGTCCCCTGAACTAGAGAAAAAAAAAAAAAAAAAGAAGATGATGAAGAAAAAGAAAAAGTGCAGTCTCTGGAAGTTCCTGTGCATTCAGTGTTCCAGCTTTAACCATTATGGAAACAGACTCTCTGGGGAAGCACATGAGGATCTATTTGTATGTAGTACTTAGTATATGCCTGCAACCTAAGACCATGTATTATAGGTATTCAGTGTCACTGCCCAAGTTAGTGACATTAAGCCTCATATACTAAAAAAAAAATATTAATAAGAGGAAAAAAAAAATGTATCCTGAAGCTTAAAGAACCATTTCGAGGCAGCCACAAGCCATTTCTGAATATCTCGACTGAATTTTATTCTTACCATCTCCAGTAAAAAGAAGTCTCACATTTTATCTCTGTGCATATCTGACTGTGGAGATGGATTTATTAACAAATTTAATTTAACAACAATTAACTGGCATTAAATACAAAACAAAAATTTCAAGAAGAAAAACAAGGTAGGGTTTGCTGGGGATATCACTACATAGCCAGAGACACTGAAACCAACAAAAAACCCAGGTGACCCAAAATCTGTGTTACCCCATTCTCCCATCACAGCAACATCCAAAGCCCCCAGTCAGGCTCCAGACCCAGCTGGGCTATGACTGAAAATCCTCCATGAATGAACAGCTCTAAGAGCTCAGAGCCTGCACCTGACCATGGTTTAAACACATTAACACTCTCAATGAACCACAGGTGAATTAATATTCTTAAATTAAAACCGTAAGGGCTCCACCTGGATATGCCCTACCAGGGTCCACCCTCAACACACAGTCCCAAAAAGGTCTCCACCTGCACGGAATGTCGCTCCGAAATACCTCGCTAGATACCCAGATCCCCAAGGACGCCGCCTGGCCGCCAGTCTTTCATTAAAAGTAACGCAAATTAACACAACTTTTGGGGGTTTTCTCGTTAAAATATAAGCAATCTCGCAACATCAGGAATTCTTCATTCCCGCAACTGCCCGTGTTTCGGAACGAGCAGGCAAGCCAGCAAATCCACAAGTTCTTTTTTTTCACACGGGGAACAGAAGCCCGGCAGCCCTTGAGTTCCGCGGCTCTGCCAGGTGCCAGACAAAACCCCGCGGCTTTGGGGACACCCCACCCGCGTCCGCCCGGCCTGGGCTACCGGGCGGGGTGGGCGCCCCTCTGCCCGGCACACAACGAGAGATAAAATAATAATAATACTACAAATAATCGCAGAGGGCAGCAGCAGGACCCGCCCGGCGCCCAGCCCCGCCCGCGCCCAGCCCGCCAGACCGCGCCGNCCCTCCCCGCAGCGCCGCCCGCGCCGCCCAACGCGGGGGCTCCCACGTGGGGCCGCCACGCCAATGGAAGGCGGGGGTTGCGGCCGGAGCCGGCCGGGAAGAGCCGCTTTCCAGGCGGGAGCGGGTGGCGGGGGCGGGGGGGGGCAGCGGTCACTACCCTCCGGCCACCTGCCGCTTCGGCTGTCCCGCGTCACCTGCCCGAAGAAATCCCCCGACGCCGCGATGCCGCCGGCAGAGCGCTGCGGGCCGGCTTTTGGACAGAGCATGTCATATCCCTCTTCTGCCCAGCCCAGCCCACTGTCCTACATCCCGTCCCTCTGCCTTGGGATGCCCAGGACCACGGGCACACAGGTCCGGGGGTTGCCGCCCGAGGGGTACCGCATGGCCGTGTTGCTCGCACAGCACTATTAATGCAATATATTGTTGGCACCAAACGTGTCTTGATTAGGTGTGTATTCAAAAAAAAAAATATATATATATAAACGTGGTATCACCCTCTCATTAGTGCAGATCCTTGCATTTCTGGAGCCTCGCAGGCTTTAACAAGCCAGAGCTAATAAGCCAGGCTGGATGTAAGTTCACTCCTCGCAGAGCTGCTTAGGAAGCTCAACAGCAGTTCTGGAAATTACAAGTAGCTGCGCTCCAGAAGGTTCGGCAGAAGCCGGCTTTGGTCCAACACGACTTTCTGGCCCAGCAGACTTTAAGCAGCCTTGGTCACCCTGCCTGGCCCACACAACTTCTGTGGGGAAGCAAAAGGAGCACTAGCAAATACTATCACAGATGCAAAATAAGGGGGGGGTTTATATCGAAAGATTTGGCCCCGAACTGAAATGCACTTTTTATAGTGGGAGCGCTGTAACATGCTGTGTTCTGAGCAGAATGTTACTGTCGAAGTCAAGGCTGGCTGGAGGACACAGAAGAAGGGTAATGTGGAGGGGCTGTTGATTTCTGAAGGCAGTCAGCTGGTCGTGCTTCACCGCCTGCTCTGACTACAGTCCAAGGAAGCAAGGGTGGCTACTGCCAACCACCCTTCGTGAGAGACCAGCGAGAAGAGAAATGGTTCCTGTTCCATGGGAGCATATATTCAGGAGCATCATCAGCTTTCCTCCTTCCTGTCCTGGCACCAGCCCAGCTTTTCAAGGCATTTTCCTCATTTTCTCTCTAAACTTGGTAGTTAGTCTTGTATGTGACTCCTTCTGTGGCACCTCATTCCCGAGCAAAGAAAATTCAGTTCAACCTCAAATAAAATTATGGCTACAGCCTTGCCCTGTTTTTAGCTTTATCCTCAAGGCTCAGTTCAGCAGAGCTTTCAGCCCAGTCTTTGGTACATCTACCAGTAAATAAAATTTACATCTCATTTAGACTGTTTCTTCAGTTCTGTACTTTAAATGTCAAAGTATGTGGCCTCTGTAAAAAGTAACCCATGAACTTAGGTTGCCTGAGGTTTTGTTTAAGCTGACCTGGAAAAACAAGATGTCACAAATGCCTGGGCTGCTGTGACTCTTGGGACGTTTAGGGACAATGTGTCTTGCAGAAGGCTTCTTCGCTGTGACTCTCAGTCTGGCCTGTGCTCCAAGGCCTTTTCAAGCATTTTGAGGCACTTGCTGACTGCCAGCTCCCATGGAAAATGACATTTCTGTCAATGTGTGACTCAACTGCCATTTTTTTGTACCAGTATTTCTTGTGTAGACAACAGGAATGAGAAGTTAGGCCAAACTGGTTCTTTGGCAAATTCAGGTGGGTTTTAATATGGTAAGAGATGGTTTATAATACATTAGTTGGAAACTCTGCTTCTACTGTAACATTTTTATGTTTAGAAAATCTTCTTTTAAAATATGTGGCTGGAGGTAGAAAAGAAGATTAGAACAGCCTAGTCTGTGATAAAGGAACATTTCAATTCAATGGGACTGCTGTAAAGGCCCTTATTTATTTTTCTCAGCAGTTGCATTCACTTGCTTGCCTGCAGCTTTAGTTGCTG
Organism: Ifrita kowaldi; assembly: GCA_013398055.1. Classification (NCBI taxonomy): domain Eukaryota; kingdom Metazoa; phylum Chordata; class Aves; order Passeriformes; family Cinclosomatidae; genus Ifrita; species Ifrita kowaldi. The sequence goes on from VZRS01002829.1 coordinate 808,932, forward strand.
TGGAGGTTTTCTTCTGCAAATTCTTCAAAGTGATGGATTTTCCCTTTGAAAGAATGCTTGACTGTAGAGAACTACAGAAGTGTAACCTTTATTATTTTTTTCCTGTGCACATGTGATGCTTTGAGCTTTGAAAAGACGTGTGTACTGCCACCTCTTTTGTTAATTTGCATGCCAAGAGCCTAAAAATTTGCATTACTGGCTTCATGCTCCCCAACTGAAAGGCAAGGACAGTGATCTCCCACTCTTTCCAGTTAAAGGTCATCTGAAATACGTGTTCCTCTCTGGCTCAGACTAGTGAGACATTCTGCATTTTATGAATCAGAGAAGCACAAGGCTTATTTTTATTGATTAAATGTTATGGTTGTAGCAAGAAGCACTAATGTAAAAGGTGTTGCACACATGTACCCTCCCCAGTGCTTACAATTTAGACAGACAAAAGGCAAGAGAAAAAGCACATCATCTTAATCACTGTTTTAGAAACAGAAAGCTATGGCACAGAGCTGACGAGGAGAATTTGCCGAGATCACGTCTCCCAACTCAATCAGCATCTTAACCACAAACTATTCCCCTTCTTGCTGGTTCTTACCCTTTTGATGTATTCCAGCCTGTTAGATAGGTAAAAGTAATCATGTGTAAAGTTACAGCCTTGGACTCTAAAAAGATAATGATCAAAGTCCGGGTTCTCATTGGACATTAACACAGAAATAATTCTCTTCTTTAAGAGTCCATACATAACCAAAGGTAACAGTCATTGTCCTATAAAAATCAGTAACAAAGCACTTTAAATGCACACCTTTAGTCCAGGGATAATGTCAATCAAATCCCAGTACAACTCCTATGAAAAAGCCATTTAGAATGTTCACAGAAAGGAAAAGACTGTGGGGTAGGAGCAGCAGCCTGGGATTTGGGACTCCTGAATTTGTCGGCTTTATGTCATCTAAGCCCACTCTGACTGCTGTGGAAGCACACCAGGCTCCCACAGGATAAAGTCTAAATGCCAGCCACACACTGTAAACGTGTTAAATCAAAGATTGCCTTTTACCCCAAATTCCACGGAAGTTGTACTAAACAAGCCCTTCATCTTAGCTGGAACTCAGAGGTGCCAAGTCTGCAGTGACTGAGTGCACACTGACACTGGCCATGCTTTGGAGTTGTGATCTCTACATGGACAGCAGGATCTGGCCTGGTGCATTTTAGTCACCACTGCAATACAAGGCTTCTTAAATGCTGTGGAAGTCGTGATGCAATAAACCCAGTCTTTGCCATAAGCATTTAGAAATATGAGGCTTCCTTTGCAAGGGCCTTTTTCCTGACACTGCTAAATGTCAGAGAAAGTTCAGTTCTAACGCATTAAAAGATGCCTAAAAATACTGAATACTATTCATACTCTTAAAGAACTAGTTTCTATTGCAAGTGAAAAATGTTTCATAATTAGAGAACAAAACATTTGTGAAGAGCTACATGCAATTCATCATCTGAAGAATTTAAATCATTTAGCTTCAGATAATTCAGCTTTGATCCATAGACTGTAAGAGTCAACATTTCCTAAGGTGTTTTCACAGACTTTTGAGGACAATCTTGAGTTCATTTGTCTGCGTGTCTGCTGCAGGGTCTGGTAAAACATTCTGTTACAAAACTGATGGCTGCAATGGTAGGAGTGTTTAGATAGCAGAAAGTCAGAGATATTAAACTAAAATAGCAAAGCTTTCATTAATTTTTCAGGCTCTGTTATGTACCTTTTAGCTTTTGGCTGTAGCTAATCAATTTGAATGTTCATATAAGTTCTGACTTTAGGCAATGAATTCTTAAAAATGTCTTATTTTGCATTTTTAAGATGTTATTGTGTAATGCATGTACATTAAGAGAAGTTGTTGCTTTTGGGGATAGAATGCATCTTTAGAATCTATTTACCTCTCTGAAACCCAACATAATCTTTGAAAGATTAACTCTTGAGATAACTAATAGGTTTCCTTTAGGACAGCCAGATGCTGTCATTCTTTATTGTATTCTTTGGCATGAGGGGGATTGGTTTTCCTTTTTAAATATGAAAGATTTCTTTGAATAACATTTAGGTTTGGAAAAAAGAAATCAAGTGCTGATCAATTGAATGCGACAGGTATATAATATCCTAGAAGCTGTTTCACCCATTTACCTCTCCTGTGACCTGAAAACCATTTAGACTAAAGAGAAGGTTCAAGCACTAAATTTAAATGACAGCTTTAAAAGAGAAAGGACAGCTGTTCTCTAAGAATGATGTCCCCTGTACTTGTTAAAAGGTATGGTCCTGGACCTCCTTGATAAGAGATATGTGGATTCCTCACTCCTGGCTCCTAAAGACTAAGAATTTATTTCACAGTGCCTTATATTTCAGTGTAAATATTCTAGGACAACCCTCTATCAACTGTTGTTATTGTTAGCTCGCATCTCTGTCATCCCCTGAGTTGTCAGTCTGTATTTCCATGAATGTTAGAATGTTTATTTCTTCAAAGTAACTGGCTTCCTCCATGGCCTGTATCCATGGACAGCTGGCCTCTTCCATGGTCACTCATTACTACAATGAAACACCTTTGCAAGCATTTAGTTAGGCTTGTGGTGAGCTGTATTTTGGATTTGTGCTGAATGCACAATAATATATATATTAATAGTAATATTGATAATATAGAGGTGGTTTTGTAATGGCTGAGCGGGGCTTGCACAGAGGGCAGGCCTTCCCTGCTTTTTGTGCAGCCACGCTGGTGAGGAAGTTGGGGGTTTGGGAGGAGACACGGCCAGGACAGGTGACCCCAGCTGACCAAAGGGGTATTCCAGACCATATGACATCAAGCTCAGGATATAAAGTGGGGGGAAGAAGGAGGAAGGGCAATGTTTGGTGTGATGGTGTTTGTCCCAAGTAACTATTGCACATAATGGGGCCCTGCTCTCCTGGAGGTGACTGAACACCTGTCTGCCTGTGAGAAGCAGTGAATTAATTCTTGTTTTGCTTTCCTTGTGTGCATGGTTTTGCTTTTCCTAAGAAACCATCTTTATCTCAACCCACAAGTTTTTACTCTTCCGATTCTCTCCCTGATCCCGCTGCTGGGGAAGTGAGCGAGTGGCTGTGAGGGGCTTGGCTGCTTGCTGAGCTTAAATCACAACACTCCTTTTTTCTCCTCACAGTTTTCAAGATTTGAGATCTCTGTTTTGCTTGAACAGGACACCTTGAGAGTGCCTTGGGAGAGCTACATTCAAATGAGTTCTCCAAAACACATTTTCTGTGCCGTCTTTTATCTGAATGAAACGTGTCTCACGAGTCAGTCATGTACACTGCAGAAGGCCGTAGACTGCGTACTAACATGTTTAATGAAGCTGAATACTGCAAGCATAAGCAGCAAAATTATTTTGTTTACTTAACATTTATACACACTCAAGTGAAAGCTTGTTACGTTTGGATGGCTAAGCTTGTTTTCAAAAGGGACCTAGAAGGCTGAAAAAGTTAAATAAATAAACACATGCATAACAACACAATCATTCATATTAGCATTCTAGTTAAGTCAATGATTAATTCTCCTTTGAGGACAAAGTGGTGGTAAAACAACTGTGGCCTAATATCTAGTAGCAATATTACACTCAACTCAAAATTCCAGATTATATCAACACATGCCTATGTAATACAGGAGAAACTTTCAGACCTGAAGTTTAAAGAGAAATCTGAATAACCATATGCTTATTTGAGTATTTAAATGTAGGTTGAAACTAGCTACTCTCCACAACTGGCTTGTAGATATCTGCTCTGTCTGCAAATAAACAAGTCCCTAGACTTGCCACTGACTTTAAATGGCTGAACTGGAAGAGCAGGATAATGTCACAGCAGCAGCAGAAAGGAGAATTTCTGAAATACATTGGCTCTTGTCAGAAATGAATAAGAACTCCAATGGGAAGATGAGAGACACTACAGCAGTATCTTTTTGAAAACATGACTAGCTTCTCTGTCTTGGACAATCTGGATATCTGGAATGCTGTAACCGAGCATTGAATTAAGGATGGTGGGGTTTTTCCCTGCTGATAAAGAGTTCTCCATCCTCTTTGTCAGTAAAGATTGCAATACAGAAAGCATAGCCCAGCTGGGGGCTGTAAGATCAGCACTGGAGAGAAAACTGAAACCTTCTGCAGCACGTCAATCCTTTAATGCTGACTCAGAAGACAGGAAACTGAGCCTTTCCTCTTGGAGACAGTGAAAGATGGGATATGGATCACAAATGCCTGGAAAAAGCAGCTTTCCACAGATTTTAGTTAGTGGCTACAGCAAAGAGGGAATTTCTTCTTTTAGCAGGCCTGGAGAATGGGACTTCCAATATCCAAACCAAGAAGCTGAGGTGGCAACCCTTATTTCCTCGCTCTGACTCTGTCCTTAAATACGTGTACTCCAAGGTCTCAAAAAGGCTTACTTGCAGTTCCCTTAGGCTTATTGACAGTTATTACCCTGCTCTCCCCTTTTCCAATTTTCTTTCCAGGGAAAAAGAAGTTACTGAGAATTATCATGGACAGTCTTACGGCTACAGAGATGGAAACAGAAGCAGCTGAGTTCATGGATGATCTAGTGGCTCCAGATAGAAGCTGATTGGCAAATATATTCTATGCCAGGATAAATCCCTGAGAAACCTGATCTGATCTCCTTGCTTGGAGCAAAAGTTTGGACTAGAGATCTGAGGCCATTCTAACCTGAATTATCCAATCATCCTATGAAAATGAGGAATCTGCTTTACAGAAACTGGTGCAGATGTTAGGATAGAGAAGATGGTTCCCATTTAGAAAACAAATTATGTGTTTTGAAAAGATTGTATTATGCCAGATATTTTGCAGTCTGAAGTGAGATAAACCTGATAGAGGAACTTGTGTTTTCCTAATGTGAGCCTATGGAGAGAGCTGTGTGAATCTTTCAGCATTGATGCAGTCCTACAAGATTCAGCTGGATATAACCAGGACCACATTTTTAATTGGGGAAGCACAGAATAGAAGATTAAGAACATTGCTAAGAAGTTTTTACATTAACTTTGTTAATATGAAAAAGATTCTTTAAGAAATGGGCATTTGCAACCTCATGTTATCTGTACATCAAAGGAAAATATATTTGTCTTGATTCTAAGGTAAGTTTATATGATTATAAAGATCTTCATGAACAGGTGAGGAAAGGAAGAGAGAGGTTGTGAGTTCACATTTTTGCTTTAATATTTTCCACTTCTATAATCTCTTTTATCTAAGGATTTCAAAGCACTCCATGGACATTAATGAATTAAGCCTCACAGCAGTCCTGAGAGAAAAGGTAATGATTTAAAGATTGAAATTCAAAGAGATGAATGGATATAAATGGGAAATAGCCTTCTTAAAATATCATATACTATTCAGACCATATGGAAAATCCCTTATTTTCCTCTTTCTATCTATCCCATGTGCCTTCAAGGCAATTCACAGTGCTGGAAAAATTGGTAAGAAGTGTTTACAACTGTTTATATACGGACAGACTGGATGCAATGACAACAGTGGTAGCAGAAATAAACAGGGAATAGATCAGACTGAAAAAAACTGTGTTGTTTTGAACATGTAAAACTTAATTTCAGCCTATAGAGGTAACAGGTTTTACAGAACACTTTTGTACTGAAATGGATTTACTTTACAAATTACCACATTCAGGACTGTATGAAGTCACTTAGCCAAGACAGTAAAGTTGAAGAAATGCTCTCCTGCTCAGAATTAAACCCAGTCTTTGAGCACAGAGGCCACAGCAAGGAAAGGAGTCCTGGTTCTCACTGGAATGCACAGTATACAGTACATTAAAATGCACTCACCTCTTTAATGACCTGCTGCATTCCTGTGCCTTTGCTAACCTGACAAGTTTTGTATATAAATAATTCTATTGATAGCTGGCAGAATTGATCCCAAAGGATGCAGTATCATGTGCAATGATAAGAACAGCATTTTTCAGAAAGGAGGCGAAGCCTTTGATGCACAGGGACATGAAATTTCAGGAGGTCTGTGAAGTCTTGCAACTTTTCTTCCCCTTTTATGTTTCCATTGGTCACAGATACACTTCCCTCTCAAGCCCATTTGCAGTTCTCCAAGCTGTAAAAATTCAGAAGCAGGACCCAAAGGGGAAGTGCCTTGTATCTTCCAAGGAGAATACGTGCTGTAATCATGTAATGAGAGATCCCTCTTGATGTACAGCTTTTGTTCAATGCAAGAGTCAACAGTCATGTTAAGGGCATGTAATTTCCTAACTCAGAAGTTCTTGCTGTCCTGAGGCATAAGGAAATGAACCTCTTTGCAATTCCATTTTTTTTCCAATTTGTTTTTTTTTTTTTATTCGTACTTTGAACAAAGCTAGAAATGGAGAAGTATCTGCTTACAGAGAAAATAGCTTCACATCAATCAAGAAAACTTGCAATTACAAGTGGAAGCTCATTTCACACTCTATAAAAAGCAAACAAGACCTGAGTTATAATACATGCATATTAGCCTTTATTTACAATTATAATAATCAAGCTTCAAGATAAACATCTAGGAGCACTTTTTCTTTCCTGTAGGAGGGCATCTATCCCTCTGAAACTTCTCAAAAGTCTTAGAAAGTAAAAGCAGATGTACCAAGTCATGCCAAAACCCAGTTTTGTTCAAAGCCCTATCCCTATCAGAGCTCAATAACCAAAGTCTGTGAGAAGGTACAGGAGCAAACCAAGCACAGTTATATTTATGTACTGTGTAGTCCCAGCTTCCAGCAATTTGTGGCTCATAGCCTGAGCCAGGCAATGCCTCCTGTTCTTGTATCAGAGAGTAAGTGAGTACTCCCAAGGCTTCTTCTTAAAATAAACAGCTGGGCATCACAGGCACCCAGGCATCCCACACAATTTCCTCACCTCTTTCCACTGAAATAGGTAAAACTGTGTTTGAATTCCCATAGGGATGCAGGGAGAAGACAAAGTAAAACTCTTCTCATTGATGCCCAGTGAAAGGACAGGAAGAAATGGGCCTGAGGTGAAATACAGGAAATTCTGTTTCAGCATTTTTAAAGTCTTGGTTTAGTTTTCTGGGGGGTTTTTTTGGTGGATTTGTTGGGTTGGTTTTGCTGGGTTTTTTTTTACTTTAAGGGTGATCAAATGCTGGAACAGGTTGCTGATGTGGCTGACTCTGTTTGAACAGGGAGCTAAACTAGATGAACTCCAGAGATGCCTTCCACCCTCAGCTACTCAGAGTAATGCTCTGTGAAATACCCTTGGATAGCAAATAGTTACATGTTGCAAAAGGTCCAGACTCAAAGAATTTATATTCTTTCTGGCTTGAACCAGGACTTGAAACTTCAACTTCTGCAGCCCAAGCTCTTGTATCCTGTAGGGATGACCACTGTTGGGCCAGAAAGTCACATACACTGAGTCATCCTCCACAGCTTCACAGTTAAGACATTCCCCCAATATGTGGATAAGACAATTACCTGGTGTGTTTATCTTTAGTTGTCTTGTATGAGCAAGGCAAACATCTTTGAAATAAGGGCTGTTCCAGCAGAAACTTCTCTTTTTGTTTTTTTTAAACCTTTTGTGTAGCAGTTGCTTGTGCACCAGCAGTTTGTCATCAACAGAACCTGAATTTTTCAGCTACGAAAGTGCAAGCAAAAACTTGAACAGTTTTAATGACTGGTAATGAATATAAGATCAAAACAATCTCTCTGGTCCTGCACTATATAGATTATAAGCAGGCAAAAGAATATGTAGAGAAGGAAAGAAATGGAAGCTTTTGAGAGGTCTGCAAAATTCAAGCTCCCAAACTGGGCTTCACCACAAAAGTCTTGGCTGCTGGATAACTCTGTGACCCTACAGTAGCACACACAGATAACAACAACTAAAATGCATGTCACAGACAGTTTACATCAGATTTTGAAAAATAAAGGAATAAAGGAAACCTGTTTGTTCCCAAGAGAGGTTAGCTGAATATTGAGTTGTCTTCTTGTTCACTCCTGCTGCTGTCAAATCCACCTGCTATGGTCTCTCCCTTTTTTTGTAAACTGTAAAACTATCAATGGTTGCTAGTTATCACACCTTGTCCTATTAAAACACCATATAATCAAATTTTCATTTCAGTTAACAGGAACTGTCTTTCTTTGTTTGCCACTTCCTGCTCCCATGCTAATTTAATCAGTTCAAGCAGTTACAGAAAATTAAAGCCCATCTTAACATTCACCGAAATTTACTGGAGTGCCAAACAAACCTAATACGTTTACTTTATACTGGCAGTCCTAACCTGTGACACCTTTAAATGCATAAGATGTGCAGGGGGGAGGGAGGAACAGTTGCAGGTGAAGCCCGGCTGGGAGGTGTGCCCTGGACACCTCTGTGTATAAACCAGTTGTTGCCACGAGTGCTGAATGAACCAGGCAAGGGGGAGCGTGAGAAAGAGCAGGAGGCACAGCCCTCTGCAGTGCTCATCACTTTGGTGGCAGCATGTGCCTCAGGGGAACGTCTTCCTGCCCTTTTATAAACTGTTACAGCTGAAGAGGAGTACAAACAAAACCTAAAGCACCTCAAGATCCAAGGTAATCGCAGCTGGATGATGTTTATTTTGGCTTAGTTCTTCTTTGCATTCAATGTCTCCTAGGCTTTTTGAAGGAAGGAATCTTTTTCTTTCTTGAAGATCAAAATAAAATTAATACCAATAAAAAGTCCCTATATTTCTTTGGTAATTTCACTTGAAACCTAACTGCTACTGCTTATGCCTCACAGGAGAAATTTCTCTATGGGAATTGCATGCAGAGACCAAATCCTCGAACACAAAAAGAATCCATACCCTAAATCTCTGGATCAGTCCTGTAAATACAAACATGCTTCCCTTTCCCACTTCCCAACTTAATTTGTTAATTTATTTTTGTTTAATTTTATTATTTATCTGTCTGGGTGGGGGAGAGGGGGAGCAGAGCAAAGAATGTTATGACTATTGACCTGAGACAGTCTCCTGGAAATAATCTAACAGCAGGGAACAGCAAGTCCTTTTCAAAACCAATGAAGCAAGAAAATGCTGTTGACCAAGCTATTGTGAGAGATTTGAGGAAGGGGAGTGGGGAAAAATTATGGAAAAAAAGGAAGAGGAGGGATAAAACTGTGCCTTAGACTCATACTTACTATTTCTTCTAAGAGAAGCCCACACATTTCCAAGGCCATCACTTTCATGGGATCTCTGTTGTAACTACCCCTTGTTCCAAAAAGATGCTGTTTTTAGCAGCAGTCAGATGTCATGCTTAGGTTTATGACTGCAGGAGTTTTGCTCACAGCGTGCCGTGCTGCACTGCCTTGGATTTTCCTTGATCTGTCTCTCCTCAGAACGCCCCGTGGTAGCTTGGAAAAACCAGACAGTGTTTGTGTACAGTTAATGTCTCTTTGTGTCCTTCTTCAGGAGTGCTCCATGGATTCTCATTGTCTGAGACATGAGAATTCTGAAATCTTCGCATGTTTATTTAAATGCATTTTAACTGGGCATAGCTAATAGGAGCAAACAAGCAAGCAAACAAATAAACCATATTCCCAGTCCTAATGAGATCAGCAGCATTGCCAGGACCATGTTTCCTGTGAAATTATGGCCTTGGAGAGGCCCTGAGGGTGAGGAGGACCTTGCTCAGATATGTTTTGTTACTTCAAGATGCTACTGCCAGTCCCAGCTGGGTCAAGCATGACAGCAAAGCTGGTGCTGGGAACACAGGTAGGACAGATATTAACGATTTGATTTCTACAGATGCTTTTTTCTCTACAGAAACCCCTTTTGTTTTAGAATTACAATGGACAATACTGATAATTTGTTGAATCAGTACCTAATGGTAGTTTAAAAAGTAATAAAGTACTCAAATACTTTAATAAAGCTCTCAAATAAACAACATTCACTATCTCAAAGAACTTAAGAAAGACTGTAGGTGATGGTTGTGTGAGAGAAACTTCCCACTCAGGATTGGGGTTTTGTTTGTGTTTAATGATCTTTGGTTCTTTTTGCTGATCCTTCATTCTTTTTGTGCATGTGCACAGGCACATGAAATAGTTTCTCACTCAAATACAAAACCCTTGATGTTAATTCATCTTTTGAGTTAATCCATTTACACTGAAAGCCCAGAGACTGAAATTATTATTGTTGGGGCTGACAGTTGGGGCCTCCATCAGGAACCCGTGGCCATGGATTTGACTTTCCTGATTCCCCATCATTTTCTCCACTTCAGGCCCACTAATCTAAACTGTACATAAACAAAGGGAGGTTATTGTTTGTGAGCATTAGAAAATTCAAAACTGAAGCTGTGTATGAAGTCTGGCTTTTATTTATGGTATTTGTTGGTGAAACAGAGGCTATTTTCCCACCACATCATAAAGGAGAGTGGAGTCCTGCTCTAAACTGTCAGAAATAATCTATTCTTTTTACTCAGATGTGTGTAGCCACTATTCACACAGAGGAACTTTGTGAATAAGTTAGCACATATTTACATTTTTAACTATGATATCACACTTCAGGATTCCTTTCCTAAAGACAAATTCCGTGCTTATTTCAAGAAGTAAAAACCAAAACAGAGGAGGCAGGTTTTAAGAACTTTATATAGTTACCTATAAAAGAAATTTCCTCTACTGTATCAGAGGCAGATGTTCTGCAGAAACACCAGCATCAACGTGCAGGAAAAAAAAATCTGAACTATTGATGAAATGGTGAGGATACTTTTCCCCATGTTTAGGTATCGAATAAATAGCCAAGAAAATGTAATGAAAAAAAAATAAAGAAAAAGACTAAACAAAAAAGCCACAAACCACCTTTTGGGATGAAAGCAAGCATGTGTAATGGAAGCCCAAGGGGTAATATATTCAGAAAGCTGTAAGTGCTGAAAATGAAGGCTTAGAATGAAAGCAGCTCTTCAGCCATAACTCTACTGTCACTAACGTAAAGCTATAATCTTTTTTCCTATGTTCTCATTATTATCCAAGCACTAAGTGTCAGTTAAGAAGATGTAAGAGAGCAGGAATTTTCAGTGGGGTGGAAATCTTTCGTCGCCTGTTTTCTTATATGTAGGAATGTTACAATTTTGTCATGGCTTTTAACTAATCTTGGGTTTACTGCTGCTGTGACAACCTTTTAAGGAGGTAAAATGTGAAATGAAATGATACTGTTACACTCTAATAGACTGAAAGGACTTTTTTTTTAACCCAAAATAGCAGTTTCAATATTAACACTGGAGAGGTTGAAGCCCATATCTGTGATGAAATTGTGAAAAAAGCAGAAGCAAATTTGCTAGCAACCAGGAAGAGATGCCCCTTCAAGCTTCTGATACCTTTTTTTTTGTATTTTGAGGGCTAGTAGGTAAAATGCAACTGCCTGGAATCAAAGAATTCCTTTGTTTACAGATTTTCTTATTAGTACCAGAAAGAATGTGATATTTTTACCTAACTATTTTACAGAAGATAAAATAGAAGCATTGCAAAGGGAACTGATTTACGAAAAAGGTTCTCCTCATCCACCATCTGTCATTCTTTCATAATATAGCTCCTGCAAGAACAGTCTCAAAGGTGTTTGAAGCACTGTTTAAGGAATAAAATATTAATCAGAGCAAGAAGGAAAACAAAATATAACCATGAGTTAGAAGTCAATTTCAACCTGCTGTTTGTTTCACTTTGTAACTGGATGTTTACAAAGTTTCAGAGCTAAGGCAGATTATGGATTTTAGTAGGATACATGAATTTTGAGCTGACCAGAGAAGAAATTTGGATTCACTGTGTTCATTTACTTCCTCTTAGACTGAAAAGACTCTTTGGCTGCAATTCTTAGGATGTGTACAACCTTTTATTCTTTTTCGAAAGGATGCATGGAAATGATAAAGATATCTATTGAGGTACTTCAATTTAAACAGCATTTGTTCACTGTTTCCATGAGACATCAATGTACCTGATCAGAAGGGGTTGAAATACCTCTCCTAGAAGGTATTTCATACCTGTCCTAGAAGAATACGAAGTTGAGTTCACACAAAATTTTGTAGCTCAAAACAAACCATATGCTCCTTGTTCAAATAGGCAAAAATAGAAATTGTCTTTGGGGATAACTTATTACCAAGTTGCTATATTCAGGGTCTTCTATCTTGTTTAGTTAGACTAACACAGAACAATCTATTGTATTTTACTGCAGATACTAGATTTTCCATCCACTGTTTAGGAACCTAGTGCACAAGAACTAATATCTCATTGACAGGAATTCTGTTTACTGAGCAGATTTATTTAGTGCTCTTTTACATGGCTCTTGAAGGGACAAGGGCCTCTTTCTTCTCCATCCCTCTCCCTACAACTGGAGAAACCATTAATACAGCAGAAAATCTTCAGAAAGAAGTTCTTCTGTATGGGGAGGGCTCTTTGCATAGCATGAGCTGGAGGACAAAACAACCCAGTCCTTATTTAACCACAAACATTTTCTTAAGAAATAGCCCAGATCATTGTGTTCAAGTTTTCAATCCATGGATGTCATCACTCACACAAGAAAAATTACACTGCACCTCTTTGAGAGAAAGTGATTTAAAAATATCAACAGTATAGTTTCAACTATGTTAACAGCAAGACTTAACTGCTTATTTTACATTGATCAGTCTTACACACGGCTTTGGGTTGGGGTTTTTTTAACTTAAGAGTAAAATGCAGAAGTAAAGTTTGGGACCCAAAGTATCCTCATGCCAAAGAGTTTCTGTGCTCTCTGCTCTGCGGGTAACCAGGCAATAAAATCCTTCGGTCACCCACAAGGAAAGCACTCAAGGCTGCAGTCATGCATCCATGCATTTGGGTATTGTCTTCCAGTTCCTCAATTTCACACTTTGCTAGAAGCACGCGGTGACAGCAAGTTTCAATTACTCACATCTGAAACAATATTGATGAGCCTGAACTGCAGCATTTGAATCCACACTTCTGACATGGAGGCAGTATCCTTTTGAATTTTCTAATGCTGTCTGGTTATCCTTATTTTGAACACAGCTTTCTGCATCTTAAAGCAGGAACATGGAAACAGACACATTACCTGCTACAAATCATGTAAGTGTGGTAGCTTTTCTAAGCAAAGAAAAAGCATTTCTACCCTTAACCATAGAAGAAATGAAATGCATCCCCTGCTGCCATAAGTAATGACAGAAAGCAGCATTTTAAGATACTAAGTGGTTGCTCTATTTATTCATACCCATGGAAATTACACGTTAGCTTGCCATGTGCACAAATGGATTCACATCCATAAATCTCAAGTAATTCAGCAAAGTTTACTGCAGTACAGCTAACTCATTTTGGGGGCTTGTCAGTTCTGCTAGCATCAGCCCCATTGCCTCAGAAGAAGATGGGAATCAGTCCAAAGGATCATCCAAGGAAGCACAGTTGTGTAGCGTATTACTACAGCAACTCCTCAGTTGATATAGCAGCAGCTAACTAGTATAGACTTCCAGCCTGGAGCCATTTCTACATGAATACGGGTCTGAGTTAATACAGCCTGAGATAAACTCGCTCTTATCTCACCCAGAAATAGCTTAGTGACCAGGAAGTCCTAGGTCCGAGACTAGCTTTTCTGTTACTTTATGGTCAGGAAAAACAGTAGCCACAGACAGTATTTAATGGTCATCTATTCTCTCCCGTATTCCCTTTGCTTTGGGAAAACAAAGAAACATTGAAACATGTCTGCTGATGGAGTTCACTCAACATTTCTATAATTATCCCTGCTGAGAAACTCATTTTAGAGAGGGTTGGGTTTTTTTGCACAGAGAAGGGAAAACAGATTAATTCCTTGGCAACAAAATTCTAATTAATCAAAAATGTGGCTCTATTCATACTTAGCTTCTTCATTACAATAAAATATCAGATGTTTACTGCTGAAATTATAGTCTTGATTCAATGCAAAATCAGGTGGCTCTTAAGATTTAATTATAAAAATAAAAATTAGGTTTATTGACTCCACACAAGTGTTTATCTTGATCTGTGATTCACTGATTACAGAGAGAAATGATTCAGCATGAGGCAGGACTTTCTGCAAACAACTGGAGAAACATGCTTATCTCCAACCCAACAGCCTATCAGCCACCCTGGCAAACCATCCCCATCAACTGGCTTCGGACCTGCCCAGCCTCATTCCAGCAATTAGGTGAAGGCAGACAAAATTTGCAAGAGCAATCAGGCCTGTGTGTAAAGGCCACTTAGGGCACTGCTAGCCCTGCCACCAAGGTCATTGGTGTGATTTTTGGTACACAAAACTTCCATCGCACCTTTTCCAACACAGAAGTAGCTTTCCATGCCAATACCCATCCATAGTCTGACTGTGGTTTCTTTGGGAGCACATCTCTCCTCTCTGAAGCTCACAGAATAGGGAGCTTTTGTCTTTTCATAACTGAATGAACCTGACCCTGCTTCCACCCAAATCTGCTGCTCAGATCAGGACGTGACCCTGGGTTCGATTCGTGTATTTAATTGCTTGAAACTTGTCTGTCAATGCTAGTTTTTGCATACTGTAAATTCTAAAGGAAAATGTTGAGCTTTACTTACCTGATAGTGTCTCTCTTTGTTCATGTGTTCAGATGAAATCCAGCTGTTGGGAAGTGAACTAAAAACCAGCAGTGGTGCTGGCTTTTCTGTTCTTCCACAGATTTGTTGAATGTGGGGAAATGGAGAACAGAGAGATGTGTCTGAACCTTGCTTTTTTCCCTTTTTCCCCCCTTCAAGACAAAAAACACTCCAGAATTTACCTTTTCTTAATGTAAAGATAGTGATTTAAATAGATTAAGAAAGCAATGGATATCTAGGCTAAATTAATAAAGAGGACATATTCTTGCTACTGCAAGCTCAAGAGATGGTAAAAAGCTGAGCTCTTAACATACTCAGTAAGCTGAACACTCACCCTCCCAGGCCTCTGTAATTTTGGTAAGCAGCACCTTCTTTACCTCAGGAGTTTTAAGTCTAGACCATATTCTAGAATAAAGTACCTCTCCTCCATCCCACAAAATTCATCTAGGGAAATCCTCCCTAGTAAGACAGTTGAAATTCTTCTCTGCACAGGGACATTTGAACTTCTCTGTCCTATTTCCTTATGACAGCCTTAACAACAGGAGAATATTCCCAATTCTTCTGTTGAAGCCCTGTCACTTGTAGAGCATAACTGACTTTCTATTAGGACAGAGAAAGAAAAACACTGCAATGGAAAAGTGAGGCCATCCACCTGCCATTCTTGACCTACACTAAACAGCATAGAGGTATTTTGTGTGAAATAATCACTGAAAACTCCAGGAGTACATTCTCACAGATTAAGGTGCTGTGACAGGTTCTAATTCTTTTTCACTCCTTGGCCCAATAAACGTTTGCTTATCTATAATACAGAAAGTTTAAAATAATCCCAGGCATAGCCAGAGGCAGCTGTTTGGGGAGGCTGGGATGGGAAGCTGGAACGGACTTGGCTGAGGGGAAGGGACTAAATATCTAAAGTCCACGATCAGCTGAATAGAGCAAGGATTCTAGAAAATCTGAGGCCAGCTTTCCAATAAGCACCTGATTGCCGGAAAATCCATCCTTGTGCATTTTGTGGTGGTGAACACCATATCAAAATAAAGTCTTTATTTCAGCTGATGCTCCTGGATGCTACTGTAACTCAGACCAGAAACAGCAGGAGGAAAGAGGTGTAAAACCAGCTGGTTGTTGTCCCAGCCTGCTGACAAACTGCAGAGCATCATTTCACACGACAAAGTTCTCTAAAAAGGAGCTTCCCTTGCTTAAACTGACACCGAAAAGGCACCCCTGGCTGGCGAGGATGCACATCGAGCTTCCTTCAGGATAAATGGTCCTTGGAAAAGGTGCCTGTGTGACTGTTAACAGCCCATTATGCATCATCTCGGGAGCGCAGCCTGCCGAGTGTCTTTCCAGGCCCTGTCATTTTAATGGACAACTCTCCATTGTGGCTAAACACTGTATCAGTCCCTTCAGGGGGAAAAGGAGCCAACGCTGCACATCGCCCATACCTGACTGACAGGCCATGTTCTGGAGCACAGCCAGCAGGGAATTTGCAGTGAAACCCCAGTTCATCATAATCGTCACTGGATGCAGAATTTCCCCGTGTCAGATTATTCAGAAGGAAAAAAGGCTCTTTGTTAGAGCACCACACATTTTCCTGCATTCTCTGAGGGGGAAGAAACAAAACAGAACAAGATAGCTGAGAAATGAATATTCAAATGCATTTAAGGTTTGGTTTTTTTTTTTTCCCCTTTGTGTCTTCACAAGAAAATATCCTCAGAGAATTATCATTTCTGTGAAGAATTGGCGAGGCTGCCAAGCAGAGCAAACTGGATTTTGTTTTGATGGGCACACCACAATGTGTATTTGTCATTCTCTGTGCCTTCCTGGAGCATGAGTATTACTGCATTGTGCTGCCTATGCCAAAAGCCTTATCTGGAATATTGTAATGCCCAGAGAGAGCCCTAAGTGTATTTGTCTAGTTATTAGCTTTAAATTGCCAGCCTTTCAGCAGGAATACAGTGAAAAAGTAATAAACACAACTTTCCTTTAATAATAGAGGACCGTAAGTTATCTTCTCATGCAGTTCTAGGTTAATGTAAATTTGATGATGCACTTTTTTTTCCAGTGCAAGTATTTCAAAAGAGTGAAACATGGCTTTAATATTAAAATAACCGCCACCCTTTAAAACTTGATATTGACAAAATTTTTTATTTCTCTTGACTTCTGTGATGTTTTTATCAAAACCTGCATTTCAAGGCTTTGGTAAATGACATTTTACAGTCATTTTAAGAAACAAAACTTGTTAATTAATCACAACATGAAGTTAAACTTATTTTAACAGCAAGAATTACAAATAGGTTTTGAAAAATAGCATTTGAAATATTTTGTCTATAAAATATTATTCAGTTATTTTATAAAATGAAATCCCCAGGAGCCCATTGCTTCGGGGTCATGTATCTTTAAAAAGTCTATGAAATTTAAAGATCAAGCTAGTCATTCTTCTTGCTTGCTCTCTTGTCTTCACTCACCTCTGCCAGTTCTTATAGTTAAAAGTAAAGCTTGACTGTTATTAGAATTCAAAGCACTAAGTATTTCATATTAATAACACAGAGCTCTGCAAAAATTCTCAGTCCTCTCATAGGTTAGAATTGCTTTCCAGCAGCCTAACAGGCTTCCAAGCAGAGTGTAAGCTCCACTGGGATTTTAACTAGAACAACACAGACTAGAATTTATGAGTAAAACCCTCCTGACCATCTTCTGTTTGCAAGAGTGGACGCATGTGTCAGCACTTGCTGTGCCAGCAAGTCATACCTTGGTAGATTCATGCAGCAAGAGATTCAGTGAGAAAGTTATAATGAACCTCTGAGCATATTTAAGGAAAAGCAACTGCCAGAGATTAAGGCAAAGATAATTACTGTTGACATGTTTAATCCCTTCGTGGCAGATGAAATAATTCATCTTGGTTGAGATGCTACATACAGAATATAGAGGAGTGTTTCAATAGAGATGGCATTTGGAACAGAAGATGGCAGGTGCAAGTAAAGTTTATTTCGGGTATTATGGGCTTTGTGGCAGATTTATTGCACTCAAGCAGTGTCCTCGTAGGGGAAAAAAGAGAAAGGTTATCTGTGCAGTGCTGAACAACTCTCTCTACATGCAAGAGACATGGAAAACTAGCTAATGGAGGGAAAAGTCTGTGTTCAACTCATAACAGAATTTTGCTTTTAATTGCACATGGAAAAAGCTCGGGATCCCCTATTCCCTTTATGCCATTATAATGCATGCCATTTCCAAGAAGCCAGGAATTTTTATTACCCATTCCACAATGTGGAATCCAAGCTGAGAGTCTGCCTTTCATACATACTTATTACAGGGAAGACTGGATACAGGGCACATGGTGCTGAGCACCTTTGGAAAAGCAGAAGGTCATTCAGTAGGCAATCCTTTCAGCTGGGGAGATGGCAGAAGGAAGGAAAGAGGAATGCTGAGTCCTTGTCCAATGTGTTCAGCCGTACATCACAAACTTAGAGATGATTGCAATGCACACTCGTGTCCCAGGGTGGGTGCCTGCCATGTAGGTGTTGTAAGCAGCCTGCAAGAACACACCTCTTGTGGGTGGGAGTACCCAAAAGCAGGCTTAAAAGAGAGTTGGTGTGGAACAAATGAGCCATCAGAAGTTAGAGCAAGAGAGCCTATAGAGCAAGAAGATGAAAAGGTGGCCCAAGTTAGAAAGGCAGAGCTGGACAGGAGGTTTAAGCGAGACATGTGAAGAGCAAACTCAAAGAAACAGCTTTCAAATATGATACGGTACAAAAACTTGGGAAAAGAAGAATTACACTGACATGGAAAAAAACCTTCAAATAGAGAATACTATTAATGTTCTCAAACTAAATTCATTCCTGATATAAATCCTCTGAAACCAGTCATTTTGCAGTAGAGGAAAATGTCTTGATGTGAGTGCAACATTATTCCAACTCAATGAATTACGGCAAACAATTCAACATGAGAATATTGAGAATCTGTTCCCTTGAACCAGAGGAGTGAAGTATGTCTGTGCAATGTCAGTGTAGTCTGTTCTGTTAATCCCACCATACAAAGTATTCTGCTACTGACACTCCATTGAAAATTACATGTGTCATTTCTCAACTAAGAAACTGAGGGGGGAAGGAATTTGTGTAAGAATCTGTGTTTTAAACAAACATTAACTTTTGGATGTGTCAGTGCAGTAGGAATCCTCTTGAGTAAGAACTTAGATGCTGCTTGTTGACAAGAACCAAATGAGATCAGGTCTTCAGAAAGATGCTTCATAGGCTGCTCTAGGAATCCATGCTGGATTCCACTACAAGTACGTGACAGAACAAATACAAAATACATTAAGCATTTTCCATAGCACATCACTTAGGGAAATAAGTTCTTCCAAAGGCTCCCACAAATAACAATATAATAACAATTTTTTTTTTTTTTACACATAAAATACTTGAGTATATAAATAATTTAAAAAATGTAGTCTTCTACTTCAAGGACATGAAGCAAGCAGACCTTTGCTCCAACTTACCCTTTCAGGAAATAACTCTTGTGAAAGACTTGTCTGTACATTTCTCTTTGGTAAGCAGAATTCCTCTTAATTTCTCAAAAATATTGACTCATTTAAATGGCCATGAGTCTCAACTCTTCGTGGAGATAACTCACCTCTGAAATGTTGAAACAACAAAATCTAAAGTACACTAAAATAGTTTAGATGGTATTACCTGTGAAATGTTTGACTACAAAGAGTAAAATGCATTTGAAGTACAAACATGCTCTTTACTGAGTACTCTAAACTCTTAGCTCTAGATGTTCCAGTGCTAAGAATGTGCCCTGTGTTTGATCTTAAATAAACACACATTTCTGAGCTGTTATCTTCTTTTCCTAATAATTCATCTTAGCAGGAAAAATATACCTACAGAAGTGAAGCACTGAAACACTGTATCTCTATTTTTCTTCGTACCATGCTATTAATATTCTTGCAGTGTAGTTTCTGGTGCATGCATTAAGTTTTAATTAGCATTCCCTGAAATTAGCATGCCTGAAAAAGGCATTTGTTTGCTTAGGAATCCAGGTTTTCATAATGTTTTGGTTTTGTTTCCTTCCCAGCCTTCACCTCAGAGCTTGACCAGCTGATTTAATTTGCCTAATTTTAAAAGATAATGTAACAACTGAAAGCAAATAAACTCAAGTTAAATTGAATCAGCTCATTCAATAATATGCCTTAATATGATTTAATTTTATGCAGACTGATGAATACAGAATTAGGTAGGGCTGGAGCAGAGCCCTCCAAAGGGCCCTGTGGAGCAGGCGCTGCCACCTCCTGACCCGGTGCCGTGCCCTGCACCGAGCGCTGCTCCCACACCCAGATTTGGGGCTGCCAATTATTGCTGCCCCGTCACTTTTCCCTGCCACCACACCAGTCCCCAGGCTGGCACGTGGCAGCAGTGATTCCTTTGGGTGCCTGCATGCAGCTAAGGCTGTGCCTGGCTGCTGTGGAGCTGATCTTACTGACCGCCCAGGATATGCAGTTGCCCAGGGAAGCTGTGGATGCCCCATCCATGGAAAGGCTCCAGGCCAAGTTGGATGGGGCATTGAGCAAACTGGAAAATGTCCCTGCCCATGGCAGGGGGGTGGAACCGGAGGAGCTTAAAGGTCCTTTCCAAACCAAACCATTTCAGGATTCTGTGACAACACACTGCTGCCTGTGGAGATATCGTCTGACAAAAATCCATGAGATCGCTTTTAGACATTGTTTTTTCAGTCTGCCGCATGTCATTTATTTGCCATCATTTCCCTGCTTAATCTTTAAAAGGTTTGTGTTTTGTTGGTTTTTGGTTTGTTTTTTTTTGTAAATCATTTAAAAGCCACTTGGTGCTGCTGTACCCCGTACAGAATTACAGATGTCATTTTGCTGGGTAAATAACACAACGGGAGCACAGCCCGCCAGCACATCTCCGTGAGGAGCAGCAGTCTGTCTTGCAGCCAAGAGAGGAGTAAAAGAAGTGTGACCTCTAGTGAACCCAAGTGCTTATACCACTCCTGCAAGAGGCACAGCCTGAAGTTATCTGCACGCTCTGCAAAACTTTACTCATAGCTCAGAAATGAAGATATGTTTTTGTTACATCACAACCCAGAACGAAGACAAGGACAAGAAAAGGTTAAATGTTATAATCCAGATTTCTTCACAATTTTGAAGTGACTGGAGAGATTAACATTACAGCAGCATCTGAATAAGAAAAACCTATGGTTTCTGACAACGACCTTGTACTCCTGCAACTACTCTGCCTTCTTTTCATTTTTATTGACAGCAATAATTTCATTATTTATACTTAAAATATATCAAATATTTAACCCAATCTACTGAGAGATTTCTGAGGTATTTGGGGGTCTGCTTATATCAAGAACTTCTTGGCTAGAAGTACATCTGCAGAAGGCTGCAGTTTCTCCTTGAAACCCAACAGACATTAAAATTAAGGTACAATAAATGAAAGGTATCAATTGCCTTTTAAAATTCCCTTTAATAAAAGAAACATTACCAGAAAACATGACACTTGAAAGAGACGTAGGCAGTAAACAGCAACACTTGCCAGGATTCCCACAAGCAGAGTTTCAACAGTGGAACTGGATGCTGGACTCGAGGCACTTCCCTGCAAATCTCCTGCTGGCAGCTATGATGTTGTTCAAATTCACAATTCCAGCCCTGGAAAGAGTAATCACAAAATAGTTCCTTAAGGAAAGCAGCCTAAAATAGTCTGAGCACTCCGACATCAGGGCATCAGGGCATAAAGCTACAGAAAGTTCAGTTTTCTGAAGGTTGTAGAAATCACAGAATCTTTTCAATTCACATGCTATATTATAAATGATTTTTTTTTGTTTTTTTTTTTAAACTGGAACTTTACAACAGATTATTCTCAGAGATGTAATCACTAAAGGCCCTTGCTCAAGACCACATGCAGAGAGCTTTTGAGTAACCCCAAGGATGATGATTCCACCTGGGCATTTTGTAAGTGGTCTTATACATGGAATTACCTAATAAGAATGACTCCAGTAAAATTCAGTATGTATGTTGTCTTTATGTGAGCCATTAATTACAATTCCTCTTGAGTGAAGTGCAGCACCACATCCAGGAAGCACATGAGCACAAGATGCTGAACTTTGCTGCCTTGTGATCTCGCTGAAACAAATCCATTATTGACAACACGTGTTCATACAAGAAATACAACTCGAGCAGTGCATGCAGAGCAAACCAGATTAGTGCTTTCTTAGTGCTTTGCTAAAGCTGTTTCTGGCAGAGGAAAATATCTATAGGCAGATGAGGAGGGATGCTGAACTAGAATACAGGCACTGGAAGCACTTCATTTCACAAATTCTTTGCTTATTTACCGCTTTATCAGTGATTTGATTTGACCAAACCACTAGGATATGTCACACATTCTCTTTAACCCACATGATGATGCTTCAAGTAACTCTTTAGCTGAACCAGCATAGATAAAATCACCTATCACTCTCCAACTCTGATTTCTGGCATCAGGTGGTGTCTTGATTCAGCACAATACTTGAAAACAGCCAACATCCCCCACAAGGATCATCACACAAAAGGCTCCAAGGTTATACATTAAAGGACCCATCATTAACTTGCTACTGGTGCCTTCATTTGCCATGTCAGGGACACAAAATTTTTAGTCCTTGTTCTTTTTCCTTTAAGAGGTACCCGGCAGAGAACGTAATTGCAGTTTCTTATGCAAGTCGAGCAAGAGCAGAGGGAAATACAAACAGTTTAAACTGATGGCTGCAAGTGAGAATGCCCTTTAGTGCTCCACGTAATTCCATAATCTCAGAAAGGCAAAGGCACTAGCATGGTAAGGAGCGTGGTAACAGAGGTACACAAGTTATTAACAGAATAATTATTTTAACAGCTGTAATAACCTTGGAAATTCTTTTAACCTTTACTTTAAAATGTCTGATATTGTCGTAACGGGCAGCTTGTAAGGCTAACTTGGAGACCAGGAAAGAGGTCCCCTGAACAAAGGTCACGAGAGTGTGCTGTTTGAACAGAGATAATGGCTTCTTGATTAGGTGATAAAGGTAATTTTCAAAGCTCAACATAAAATAAATAAATATTCAAATGAGAGCTTGAATGTAAAAGCCTGATTTTTTTTCCACCCCCGTTTGATTTTTGAAACACGTGAGTGCTCCTCATTTAAGAAGTCTAAATTCCGTGTACATTCCATGTGGTCATCCCTGAGGTTGTGGGGGTAAAGAAAAAACACACATTGTTTCTTTAGTATTTGTAATTGTACTTGTTGTGAGTCACACACCAGCTCTGGGTTACAACAATCCCACCTTCTAGTGCACCTTTTACAGACAGAAACCAATACACGGTAATTGTATCAAAACACAAACACGGAAAAAGAGCAAATGTCCATCCAAATCCCACTTTTTAAGGTGTGGCACATAGGTACTGCAAGAGAATAACCCTTGGCTGCTACATGGCTGGTGACACCAAGGAGTGAAGGTCACTTTTTTCATTTGAGTTTACAAGCTTTCAGACTTCCCTTTCAGAAAAATTACACAGTTACATTAAAAGGTTTGGTAATCCTGGCTTTCATATAGAAACCAGCCGAGGAGAGGTGGGTTTAAATCCCAGACTCCTGCCTGCAGAACAAAAGTATTGTAGCCTCTGTGATAAGGTCAGGGGCGATTTTATCACTCCCTACAGCTCCCTGGCAGGAGGGTGCAGCCAGGTGGGGGTCGGGCTCTGCACCCAGGGAACAAGGGACAGGACAAAGTGTCTTAAACTGCTACCAGGGTTTTTCGGTTGGACATTAGGAGGAATTTCTTCACAGGAAGGGTGACCAGACATTGAAATGGGCTGCTCAAGGAGGTGGTGGAGCCACTCCCTGTCCCTGAAGATGTTTAAGGAAAGACTGGACGTGGCACTCACTGCCACAGTCGGGTTGACAAGGTGGTGTTTGATCACAGGTTGGACTCGCTGATCTCAGAGGTCTTTTCCAACCTAGTTGATCTTGTGACTTTGCAATAAGCAGCACCAGATTGCTGGGACCCTTATCTGGGGAACACTAACACCCCTCGGCCAGGGGCGATGGAAGCGCTCCCACCCAGCTGCGAGCCCCTCACTGGCTCAGCAATTCACCTTTTATCCCCTCTTTTTGCTGAGCGAAGAGCGGGGCAGTCGCTCCAGCCGGTGTCCGGCCCCGGCTCCGGAGCTCAGCCAGGAGCTCCCGATGCGGGGCACGGAGACGAAGTGCGGCGCGTTTCAAGCGCAAAGTGCGGTGTGTTTTAAATACCGTGTGCGGTGCGTTCCGAGGAGCGCGGCGGCCGCGGGGACCCCGCGAACGGGCGGGCGCCGGAGC
>VZRS01002829.1:833013-876605 GCA_013398055.1 Ifrita kowaldi
CGGGCGGGGAGATGGGGGCCGGCGACAAGGTAATTCCTCCGGCGGACGAGAGCAGCCGAGCCCCGGGGCTGCCGCCTCCCGCGGGGCGGTGACAGCCCCGCTGCCCGCGCTCAGCCCCCCTGGGGGTGAAACCGCTGCGATCGGAACGATCGCGCGTAGAAACCGCGGGATGGCAGACACCGAGCGCGTTTTACCTTCGCTCTAATTTGTGTCCTTAACAAAAGTTCCTGAAACTTAGTCTCTCACGACCTTTATCCACCGAGTCCGTGAAGAACACTTCTTCTTCTTGTGTCCCCTTTCCTCTTCGTTTTTTTCCTTAATAGAAGGCGTGTGGAGGAGCAGGTATAATGATGTTTAAAGCGTGTTCGTCTCAGGCATTCTGTGGTGCTGTGACAGGGAAGTTGCGATTGGAAGAGGGTCCCGCGGAGGTGGGGCGGCGTTGGGCCGAGCCCGCTTCCCTCACAATTCCAGGCTGGCAAGCCGTCCTGAGCCCCGGGCACCTCGGTGGAAGGGGCTCCACGACCACCACAGACCCCAAACCCATTTCTCGGAGGGCTCTGCGGGGCTGACCGCGCATGCGCGGATACACGGCGCGAAAAGTAAAGGGGGAATACGAGGGAAACTACAAGGAAGTGGATCGGTCCCGAGCTCCTGTCCCGATCCAGACCGCCCGGGCATCCCTTTCCTTCACTTTCCCGTCCTTGTCCTCTCCTCTCTTGTTCTATCTCGGCGAGCCCCGCGATCACATGCCCCCCCCTTACTCCACTCCGAAGTTGGTTGCGAGAGTTGGGAGCTTGTTAGAGTTCACTGTAAAAGTCAAGAGCCTGTTAGCCAACACTTCTGTGACTACTATAGACTGGGCTGGTCGCCGGAGTTAAGGCGAGTATATGATAAAGGATAAGAGTTCCCTGACATGTAGGCTGGTGTCTATTTAGCCCAACAAGAATTTATAAGGAACATCACACCTGCTCCCGGGTCATGACATGTTTCAGCCATTATTTATAGCTCTCTGCTGTGCATTAACATACGTTCTGATTGTACTTTCCTCAGAGGAAAGAAAAGGAAAATTACCCGAGGAATAAATGCCACGGGGCCCGAGCCTTAAGCTACAGGCACAGAAATGGTTTCAGGGAAGGGGCTCATTGGTTCAGAGTAGGACTGGAACCCTTCACTTGGAGCTACCCAAAAAATGCAATGGATCTCTATCTCCTTTTGAGTGTTATTGATAAATGGACCATGGTGCACCTGGTTTTTAATATCACCGTTGTTCTTTTTCTTGCTGTGTAGGAAAATGAGCATTCTGAGCCATGCAAAAACGTACTGAAAACCCCTTTGAAACAAGCAGCTACCTCACAGTTGGTACTGACAGAGAGACAGTCTGACTGTCAGCCTCTAACCACACCCCCAAAACCTAAGGAAACCCCTCCAGCAGATCCATGGACACCTACTTCCAACCTGAAAATGCTGATTAGTGCAGCCAGTCCTGAGATTAGGAGCAGAGAACAGAGAAGGCAACTGTCAGACAGTTCAAGTGAGGTCCTACAGACAAAACACTGTTTGCAGGTATGTGGTAAAGTTGTCTGTATTTTTTTTTAAGTTAGCTGAAGGCTGTTTATTCAGTATAAAAAATTATACATTGACATAACACATCTTTTTTTTTAAGTTTTGATTTTGGAACATTTATCAAATGCAAGTGAGGATATTGACTAGCTACATGCAACAGGTAAAGTTCTGGTTTTATTTCACAGCTGCTGAGGACAAAGGGAGAACACTGGCCCTTTGACAGTGCTCACTACGAAGCTGTTAAATATCTGTGTTTACATGTTGTCAAAAATCTCACATTCTCTTTTCCTTATTCCCATGTAGGAGCACATATTGGGGGATGAATACGAAAAGTCTCAGCCAAGTCGCAAAGAGAAAAGTCTCGGATTACTGTGTCATAAATTCTTAGCTCGATATCCTGATTACCCCAGCCCTTCACAGAAAAGTTACATTTGCCTTGATGAAGTCACTGAAGAGCTACGTAAGTTGGTGTTCATCCTATTAAATATTTCTTCATGCAGATTTGCCAATAACCTGCCATTTTTATTACTACATTTTTGCTCCATACAATTTTGGATGCTTACTCTGTTCTCTCAAACTTATTTAAACCCAGTTTTAAACTCCTTGTGCCTAGAGCAATTCTCTTAAAATGCTGATGTTTCCTCAGTCAGCTGATCTGAGAAACTCTGAATGCTGTTCCATATTAAACATCTAAATTATTGCTGATATCACAAATAACCAGTTGCAATTTTTTGGGTTCAGAGATGAGGACTAAGATTAGTGGTTAGATTTTTGCAGCAGGAGCTAGCATCTCTCAAACTGAGCCCACAGCTTCCTGTCTGATCATGACATCAAAGCAAGAAACTGCTTTCTGTTCTTAATGATAACTTAACTTTCTCATTTTATATCACTATTTTTATATTGCAGCAATGATTTCTGCAGAATCTGTGTTTCTAACATCAAGCTGAACCTTTTCTAAATCAAAAGGCTATGGAATTACAGTATGCTACATCTTATATACTATTAATAGTATATAATAGTTATAAAAATTTTAAAGCAGTATGATTTACATTTTTTTATACTTTGTACGAAAGGACATCTCTTTTAGAAAATGTCTGGTCAAAACCAAGAGTTTAACAGACAAATGAGAAGAGTGTGCTACTAAAATAACATATAAAAAGAAGATAAAAACAGTTTCCTACCATGAGTTTCCAAGGTTATTTAGGGACACAGTCTAAAATCAATGCAGTGAATAATTAAAAATGCTCTGTTTTTTCTAAAGCTGGGTTGAAACCCATGTAAGGGCTCTTCTGGCAACAGTAAGTTTTATTTCTTTTGAAATGTTGAAAGCCAAGTATAACTCTGAAACAGCAAGTCCTTCCATATATGAATTGTTTTCCTTGCTGGCAAGACCTGCGAGGGCTATTTTCAGAAATGTTTGTGATAGGGAATTGGCAAAAATTGTTTAGAAGCATATTAAGAGGGAGGACAGGAATCTGTGCTGCAGGTAATGCATGGGTGAACATATTTTATGTAGCAGAGGTGTCAGGTTCATCTTTTCCTCTGCAGACGTGGAGCGCAGGCGCATCTATGACATTGTGAACGTGCTGGAGAGCCTGCACATGGTGAGCCGCCTGGCCAGGAACAGATACGTCTGGCACGGGCGCCACAACCTCCCCCAGACCCTGCAGGCCCTGAAAAAAGTGGGGGAAGAGAACAAATACATACAGCAAATCCAGATGATCAAGAAAAGAGAGTATGAGCAGGAATTTGATCCTGACAGTGAAAGAAATGAAGAAATGGCAAGTTCTTTTGGCTCAAGTGAGCAGTCAGAAATGTCTTTTGTCGAGCTCCCAGGAGTGGAATTTCGTGCTGGTAATAATTCTCTATACTGCCAAGAATAATATGTTCTTATAATGATAAATTTCTATGAACTTGGAAGAAACATTTATTTGCCTTCTTTTTTTTTCTGAGATGGTACTACCCCAAAGGCACCACAACTGTTTGTGGTGAGAAAAAGTGCTCTGCATTCTTTCACTTGTCTGATTCGTTCAGTTCTTGTAATTTCTTTCTACATCAGGTGAAACTATCAAATGCACCAACATATAATCCAGTTGCCATTACCACTGAAATGTTATAGAAACCAGAAGTTATTATTGAATGTTGTAGAAACCTGAAGCATAAATTACTGAATTTGTTTCACTAATTTAGCTTTGATTCATGGAAGAAATTTTATTTAAGGGTTAAGCATCTTTAAGAGTACGAGTTGTCAGACAATAGGAAATGTATGTGTGGGATACATCACCCTCTCTTATTTGTAGTTAGACTTGGTATCCACCCATCATCTGTTTCTTGTCATGTAGAAACATGATTCTGGAGTCAGCATTTGCCCTGCCTAGTCTCTGTGCTGTTCTTACAATTATTATTACTGACAAATTTCTTCAGTGTTTTATGTTTGTAGCTGGTGTGTCACTGAATACTTTAATCCTTTCTCCTGTCTGCTGCAGCATCAGTGAATGGCAGGAAATACAAGTCCTTACGTGTGATGAGTCAGAAATTTGTGATGCTGTTTCTTGTATCAACACCTCAAATAGTGAGCCTTGAAGTTGCTGCTAAAATCTTGATTGGAGAAGATCAGTTAGAAGACTTAGATAAAAGCAAGTTTAAAAGTAAGTACAACAGCAAGTGTAAGCTAAATGAATTATTCCAGTATTACTTCATATAATGAAAAACACTGTCTTATTTTTCCTGCTGCAAATATTTGTTTGAGCCTCTAAAATCTCACTGAACACCTGCTGCAGTTTCTAATTTATGTATGGTCATTGATACATAATGCCCACATAAGAGAAGTCCATTAAATCCTCCCTCCTGAAGTAATATCACAAGGCTCCATATTGGTGACAATTTCTCTTTCCTCAAGCAGCCTGTCAAAGTTTTCAGCATCATTTCACCAAAGGTGCCCCAGAATCATGCAAAATCTGAGTTCTGGCCACATGACTAACTTGGTAGAAATCTAAAGAAATTCTGTAAAAGTCCTGTGACCAGCTTGCATGTCAGAGGAAGTGAAACCCTGTGCTCTAACTGCCAATTATTTCTTCATTCTTTTACCCTTCTCTCAGTTCCCTGCACACTTCCTCCCCTTCCTCTCCATTCAAATGAAATGGTATTTCTAGGTCTAGGTCAGCACACATATAATAATTAAAAATGTGCTGCTTTTGAGGGATAGTTGCAGGTTTCATTGAAAATTAGTCTGTTCCTCGATTCTCAGACTCCTTTGCTTGTTCTATGTCTTTTTCTTTGGTTTGTTTTGGTTTTTTTTGTGGAATTGTATCTATAGAAATACTGATCCTTGCTGGTTTCAGTTCACGATTTCCTTTCCACTGCCTCACAGCAACACAGAGAGGGTGGATGGCTACTCAGTAGGGGTTTTTTGCTTGCTTTTATCCTTCCATAAGAAGAGCCTGCCTCACACTAAAAGCATTTTCAGGGTGTTCCATCCATCTGCCTGTATTTCAGGTGTGAAACCCATGTTTTACCCTGTTCTTGGTTATGAAGCACAGTCCCAAATTCCATGACTTGCTAGACTGTATATTTTCAGTATCAGTTTTGGCCTAAGCATGTTCACTTTGCTCTAGAACTCACCTGTAGATTGACTTCTGCCTAAAACCTTTCCCTAATAGCTCAACCTAGAGACAGGGAAGGCATGCAGAATGATTACCCTGTTGGATTTTAGTGTCTCTCTTCCCTCCAGTTCCCACGTTTGCCATTGCATGTGTGTACCTGCCTTTTAATCTACTTATTTTTACTACAAGATTTGTATAGGTTTGATCATTGCACAGAAATGAACTTGTTTTGAAAATGTTCTTTTTTCCTTATTTAGCATAACAAACTTTGCAGCGTCTTCTAGATCTGTATCTCTGTCATTCTATTTTACATGTAAACTTTGTATCACAATGTTATTTCATTGTATAAATAGCTGTTCCACAAAATTGTTCCTATAATTTTTTAAAGCTTTTTCCTTTAAGCTGCTTAAAGGGTGTTACAACATTTCTTTATCTGATACATGCTAACTTGTTAATTGTAATTGCTACACCTTTTTTTACTTTTTTAATTTCAGCTAAAATTAGAAGACTTTATGACATAGCAAATGTTCTCAGCAGCCTCAAGCTTATCAAAAAAGTTCATGTTACAGAGGAGAGAGGTAGAAAACCAGCATTCAAGTGGACAGGACCTGAGGTCTTGCCAAATACTCAGGGTAGGTGTATGTGTCATTTCCTTTTGTTCTGCTGGTGATATTGATTGTTTCTTTGTTTTCTCTACTAGAATTTTTTGACCAAAAGACAGAATAAGCAGAAAATCTTTTACTAGTCACATCACTGTCCCTAACAGCACAGCAACCAGTATCTAATTGCACACAATGAATGTTCACATGTTGAGATTCTTGAATTTCCGTGTTTGCTGCTGATGATACTTCAAGAATTATAAGCCAGGCTCAAATAATTGCTTTTAATTACTGAATCTGTAAATGATATGTATTTTCTCCTTTTTTTTCTCTTTTTCAGATACAAAACTTGAAGCAACTTCTACAACCTGTTCCCCACCTATTTCAGAATCCATCCCTTCTAAAGAGCAGTGCTCAAAAGCCCTTTTTCCTTCAAAAGGAAAGCAAAACTTCACTCGGCATTCATCTCTAATAAAATTAGTTAAGAGTATAGAAAATGACAGAAGGAAGATCCAGTCTGTTCCAACCAGCCCAGTTAAAATAAGTGCCAGTATGTATCTTCTTCTAATTTTTCTTTTAGAATCTTCTTTTCCTTTGTTTTTAAGTCAGAAGAAAACAAAGTCTTGCATTAAATATTTGAGCTTGCCCTCTTCTCACAAGACATGCAGATGTGCAGGTGGTGCCTCCTTTCAAAAAATACATCTTTAGAACTGTCAGAAATACAGAAATGGCTACAAACCTTCTGTTTGTGTAGAATCATTGAATCTCTGAATATTGGATCTTCTCCGAACCTGCTTTGTTGTAGAAACTCTGCTTTGGAACATACTATCTAAGCAGTTCTGTATTCCTAAAAATGGCCAGAAAATTACCTGTCAATGTTCATGTTCTTGCCAGGGATCCTCTTTGGGGCCTTTAAAATTTGTTTGATGTAAGCTGACATCCAGTTGATCAAATAACATCTGGGCTAAATTTGAGGATAAGTTGTCTCATTAAATGTGTATGTTACATTACATAATGTAGTCTCCTCCGATTAAAGTTAAATTTTACTTTCTGAATTTGATGTACTAACAGTTTTGATTTGTTTTTCTCCTCCAACCAGGTACTTATCAAAGTTTACCAGTTTTCCCAAATACAATAGCTCAGTTTCCAGCAGTCACTAAACATCAGCTGGAAGGACAATCCAAGTAAGTTTGCACACGTTTAAAGGTGAGAAGCTTTATGATGTCACTGGCCATTAAGTTAAAGTTATGCTCAATTTGAGTGGCGCAATAGCCTGCAAAAACCACTCACCCCTAGTACTGCAGGCTATTTTATCATTTATTTTCTCTTTAGTGGATTGAGAAGTTCATGTTACATGTTTGTATTACAGAAGATAATTTGTCAGGGCAGTCATTAAAAATTAAAATTAAAATACATTTGGGCTTTTTCTGTTTGTTTTTTGCTTAAGGACAGCAGAAGAGATGCAAATGAAATGTGCTCTGTCCTCGCCTGAAGCTGTCCCCAAGCCTGAAGCCTCTCAGCAGCCAGCTCTGAGCCAGCCCCTCGGGGTGTGCCCTGCGAGCCACAGCTCAGTGTCACCAGTCATCCTACCTCATCCCCAGTCTGGGGTTTCATATGCAATCTATCTGCACCCTTCCCAAGCCCACACTGTGACAACCTACAGCCCAGGCTTCATGTTGCAGCCTCTGCCATGTGCTAACGTAACTGGAATTAAGAGTAATAATTCAAAAGTATTAAATAAAATAACCACTGAGGAAGGGGACACTCAGAGAGGTACAGAGGAGCCAACAAAGTCCTTGGCAGCTGAAGAAAGACCCGATACGAAATCAGAAACTTCATCTCAGCGGTGCCTTAAGAGATCACAAGCATTACCAGAGAATAATTTAATTAAAAGGCGTAAAAGCCATGAGGAAAGCCTTGATACTTCTTTGGTAAGTTAAATTAGTTTTAAAATGCCATTTTACAGCTCAGTGATGTTTCCACCTACTCATTTTCAAAGTGATGTAGGAGCCTGCTGGTGAGTGTAGGCGTTTTAAATAACATCAGACTTGAAGAGATGGTGTTCATTTGCTGTGCTTGCTGATGTTTGAAGGGTTTGCTGGGGTTTGTATCTAAAAAGACAAAGTGTACAGGTGTAGTGAAAATAAAACAACTCCCAAAACACTATATCAAAATGTTCCTATTTGTGTATGATTCTGGAGTAGGTCAGGTTGAGAGCGAGGTTGGAAGGAGGTGATCTTCAGAGTCCCTTGAATTCTAGGATTCTATAAACTTGCTGGCATCAATTCTTGGCTTTAGAGGTGTTAGGAGGGAAAGTGGACATATAAAATTCACTGGACAGGGAACATCCCAAATCCTGATACCTTCTAAATGTTTTCACCCAGTGTGGGGTTGCTGTGGGCATAATAGAACAGCACATGAAGAGAATAAGAGGTTCAGATAAACTTGATGTATATGGAGAGACTGGGGCTGGATTGCTTTCTACTCCTCTGCTGCTGATTGTTTTAGCATCTCCGTGAATTGTAATTCTGCTGTAAATTTGGCTTTCCAAAATAGTCATCATATGTTATGGGTGTGTTATGACAGCACGTGCTACCAAACATCCTAGCTGGGAAGGAACAAGAGGTGATAACATGGACCTGGCTATCCCAGTGACCAGAAATTTTTATAGC
This sequence comes from Ifrita kowaldi, assembly GCA_013398055.1. Classification (NCBI taxonomy): domain Eukaryota; kingdom Metazoa; phylum Chordata; class Aves; order Passeriformes; family Cinclosomatidae; genus Ifrita; species Ifrita kowaldi. The sequence continues at coordinate 841,450 of VZRS01002829.1, forward strand.
ACAAACTTGGGAATGAGGAGGAAGTAAAAACTTGCTTTCCAATTTAGAAGAATGTATAAATATCATTGTAGGGCTGTAATTGACAATGTTAAGCCTTACCAGACCTGCCTTTCTTTTTGTATGTACTTTTCTCAAAGGGAGAGTCCACCAAGAATGAAAAACCACCTTCCAACAGCTCACAGGCTAATCATGAAATGGACAATGTCCAGGAAGAGAGACAGAATGAAACCAAAACAGATCAAAACGTGGCAAGTTGCTGTGACCAATGTACAAAAGAAAATATTCCAGAAGATGAAGATAAAATCAAAACAAAACAAGACATACCTGTGGCATTTGCCATTCCTGCTCCTGAGGTAAGATTTGTCTTGCCATTCCCTGGGAAAACACTACTTGGAGTCTTTGCAAAAGAAACAAAACTATAACGAGCTACACCTACATAGGTTGTCTTTGGTTGGATTCTTTTTAGTGTGCTTTTAAAACCTTGTTTTGTAGGAATGTAGGATTTCTGTTTCTGCATTAAGTACACAAAAAAGAGGACATAAAGAGGCTTTCGGGTTTCCATTGGAATGAAGGTCACACTAAGGAGCTGAGGGCAATGTTGAGATTCCTTACCTCCCCAGTCCTTTGTTTGCATATACTGACTGTCAAATACTTTGAAACAGAATCACACAAAACTGTTCATCAGTAAAATTCAGTATTCTGCAGTTAAGACTGATTGCTGTGGAGAACCTGGATAAAGAACAGTTCTGTTGACAAAAACAGAATGTGTAAATGCAAAAGTTTTGTCTTCAACACTTGTTTTATGAAAAACACAATCTGAGAATGAGGTGATGTGATGATTACTGGGTCCAGGATGTTTCTTCTGGAAAAAAAGTATTCAGTATCAGGATTTCTTTTCCATCTAGTCAAACTGCATTGTGTTAATCCCAGGTGGATTTCCAGTTCCCCACCAGGAACATCAGCTGGAAATGGAGCCAGCTGACTTCTGTGTGGTTTTACTTGAGAGAGCATGTCCTTGAGTCTGTTGTGTCTCGCTTCAGACAGAAAGTAGTACAGGCATGGGATATGGGATCCCGGGGACATGGAGGATAAAGAATAAGAACAAGGCAAGGGGGGTTGCAGCTTTGGAGAAAATATTTGGGGTTTGTTTATTACATGTTTGGGCTAAAGGTGTGCTGTCTCTTTCTTTCTCAGACTTTTTTTCCGTCTGGTTATCTTATTCCTCTGACTCACTGCACCCATGGCAACAAGGCAGAGTGCTCCAGTAAAGAGAAGGCTGGGGTGTGCTCGCTGCAGCACACAGCCTACAGCTCTCCCATCACTGGTCAGTGTCCAGGGAAACAGGCACGGGGGGCTGGCTCAAGGGGTCGGGGCCAGTTCGTCTTAATCCCCTTCAACATTTGGTGTTTCTGTTTCAGGTGTCATTCCAATGCCAGCCTCAGAACTGAAAACAGTCAATATTCCTGCTTTTCATATAACACCCTTGAACATAATGCTGTCACCAAATTCTATAGCTGCTGCACCTGTACTGAGCAACTCCTGCCTCAATTCGAGCAGTACCGGTTCTGCCCCAACTCCAAGCTCTTCAGCTCTGAACTTTATGCTGCAACACATAGGACTAATACCTGCTGGTGTGCAAGTTCCTGCAAATCCTGTTCTTCAGCACGTGCCAGTCTCTTCCCAGTCAGAAAATATCAGCCATAGCTCAGGAAGCACAAACGTGCAAGAAGGGAAGGTGAGTTGAAATATATTGCAAATCGACCGTGGTGGGTTGAGTGGGAAGTTACAGTGCAGTAGTTCCCTTACAGCAGGTAAAATTTATAAATAAACATTTCTTTTTGATCTTTAGAAATCAGCACTGCCCAAAAAGAGCTAGCAGTGAAGGCCAGCCTAAGTACAGTAGAAATGAGAGGTTAGCAAGGAAGATAAGTGACTTATTTGTGGTGGAAGTGGAGCCAGCTGGAAGATGACAAGATGTGAAGAGACAACTGTTGTAGAGGGAGGATTTTACATAGATCTGAGACTGTGCTTATTAACAAATTGTCCATTTGTTACTTTATCTTTCCTTCTTGTTACTTCTCTAATCTACTCTCCAGTTCTTGTGTTTAATAATAGCTTTTCTTTTAATAGGATAGGATGGTACAGGATTTTAAATACTTTCTTCCCACAGGAAGTTTTTCTGTATATTTTATGTAATACTGTATTGGCTAGTATCTGTTTGTATTAAAAAAGAAGGGGATTACAGAAACTGTATTTTTATGTGTTTATTTATATAAATCAAGGAATGCAAGTATATCCATCTCAGTTAAAATTTAAGTCTTTAAATTTCAGGGGAAAAAAAAAAAAGAGTTTGCTAACATCCTGCAGAAATTTAGAAGTAGAATTTACTTTTTATTCCCCCATAAATGAAAGTAACTTTCTCTTTTCTCTTTAGCCTTCTGCTACAAAGGAACCTCAGGAGCCTCAGGCAGTTACAGAAAACTTTTTCCGCACACCAGGAGGGCCAAACACAGAACCTTCACTATCTGCAAACTCAGATGGTACCCAGAGAATTTCTCAAGGAACTCTATATATTCCTCAACGAAAACTTGAAGTTTCAGAAGACTAATTTTGGGATAGGGAATTGCTGACTGTGTTAGCAGGCAAAATTACTGCTGACACACTGCACACGTCTGGCATTGTATGATGGACAATGGTTTGGACATGTACTGCCAAGACCTCAATGCTGGAATAGCCTTAATTAATGCTTTAGAAAATAAAACTGACTCTTAAGGAGAAAGTTAATGCCTAATGAATTTTTCCAAAAGGCTTACCTGAAGTATTTTAACAACAAAGTTATGTATCTAGTGGGGTTTTTTGTGTGTGTTGATTTCTTCTATGCAAAGTAAAATGAAATTGTCTTTGTACAGAAAGGTACAGTCTATCAGTCAGTACATATTTTGCACCAAAAAAAAAGTACTGTGAGTGTGTACATATTTTATGTCTTAACAAAAAGGCCATAGTTAAAATGTTTTGCTTGTGTTTAATAATGCTCTTTTGTAAAGTTAGTATGAAGCACAAAAAAAACTCCCCAAATTTTCTTAATCAATTTTTGTATAAGTTAAGAATTATTTATACTGTATTTTTAAATTGATTTGTTCAGATTAAATTTTCATAAAACTCTACACTGACTTTTTCTGTTTGATCAGAGTAGATTACCTAAGTAATACATTGTATATTCTTCATTCTTTTTTTGTCAGGCAGGTGTTGCTGTGTTCTGAAGGTAGGGGGGGAAATGGTATTTCATGAAAAAGTGAATTAAGTAACACAATGTGACTTCTGAACTCTTATCAGTAGATACTACAGCTCCTAAAAACAAGTTAGAACAGAACAGTTAGGAAGCAAGGTATCACCCTGGAACATTCAGGAAAGTGTGTCCAAATGTCACAGAAATTTCAAACCACTTGAATTTAAATGCATGCAGCAGCGTCTCTTATACACTGAAGGAAGAATGATGAAGACTCCTCATACAGTTCACACTCAGATACCAAGTAATAGCTCACAAATTAAATAAGAATACAGTGTATCTGCTTTCCCAGGTGCAGTGTGCCTGGCAGACCAAACTGGGATAGGAGAAATGGTAGCAAAGCTCAAGACTGCATAAAAAAACATAATTAAAACAGCTACCACAGTAAAAGAAACTTGTCTGCTCTTTAATCATGCAAAGTTCTAACACAAAATGCACCTGACAGACTAGGATCACTATTGAAATAGTCCTAAATGAGGGGGAAAGAAGAATAAAATCTGGAAGAGGGAAGAATTCTCACTAGAGCACTGAATAGATTTTTCTTCTCCAAAGAGACAACTGATTTTCCTTACACCTGCTATCAATTTCATTCTGGAAATGGAAAGGCAAAGGTTTTAGAAACTCGCATTACTCAATGGAAACAAACCACCCCTTTCATTTTTGAACACCACAGCTGACAGACTAAGAAACTACAGAAATTAGTCTTGGTGAAATGGTTTTCTCACACATGTTTTCTCTGTTTCGGAAAGCTGAGCATATCTTTTGACTCGCTGTCCAGTGTCCCTCGGCTCCTGCCACTCTGCCGTTGCTTTTTCACGAGTACTGTTCTTCCTGTATGTTTGTTTTTCATGCTGAAAAGCTGCTGCTTTCTCTGCTCCAAGGGTCTTGTGCCCTGGAAAACCTGCCTTTGTCTGTGATAGCCCAGCTCCCTGCTCTTCCCACCTGCCTCACCTCCCCTGGAACGTGCCCCAGGTACCTGATGTGCTCTGGGAAAGTCCCTCGGATCCCCAGGCTGGCTTTGCTTTTGAGTTGCTGTGTTCCAGCTTTCAGGCATGGTTTTTTAATCCCTGCCTTTGATTTATAGAAAACTACATTCTCACTCCAGTTCATGCATGTGCAACTCCCGTTGCATGTCTTGAGTCTTTTCTTCCAATCCCAGGCCCTGCTAACCCCAGCTGTTGGGATTACAGGTAATCCCAACTAACCTGTGTAGATCCAGCTGTTCCCTGGAGCTGTAAAGAGCCTTTCAACAATCCTTACAGGGCACACAGTAGCACAGAAATTAAGCAGCAGCCAACACCAGGAAAACTAAAGGTTGTTCAGCTGCATTTTCGCCTTAAATCCTCTGCCAAAACCAAAGGGAAAATTATTACATTTGGCGGCAAAACCTTTTTCTGCAGAGTTCCCTGCAGTTGGTTATGGTGCAGATTCATCCAAGTACATGATCTATAGAACATGAGTGAAGATTAGAGAAGGTTCATCTCTCTCACACATCAGGGATCCTAAAACAGGTCACCAAGGGTGCAAACGCAAAGATTTTAGAAGCTTCTCAGTGCTTCCCATGTACTCCAACAGGGAGCTCAGGCCTCCCCCGACCCCTCCTCGCTACCCTCTTACAAGGAACCCTCATACCACACACGCTGCATTGTCCCCTCTGCATTTGGCCTTATCTGACTGAATAGTTCCATTAACTATCTGGGGAGAACACCCAAAAAGAAATGGAGTCCAGCTCCTCTGCTCAGGAAAAAAGTAGTCCTCCAATTTTACACCAAGGATCTGCATTATAAAAACCTTATAAAAACCTCTGCATTATAAAATCCTTTCCAGACTCAACAGTAAACAGATTTCTGGGTTCCTAAGAGTTTTCTTAGCAGCCTCAGCTAGCAGACCCCTAAATCCTACAGTCTGATGTGGATTAGACATCTAATTTCCTTACGCTTCCATGAAAGTCCCCAGGTCAAGACTTACAGCTTGAGAGTTCTGGTGTTTAACCCCTGGGATGGGCCCTTTCATACACAACAAAGACCAAGATCCTGAACAAATTTGCTAAATTCAGGCATCTGTTCAGAAAGTGAGAATTAGCTTCTAAACCTTTAAAGCCCTTAAAATAAAACCCTGTAAAAAAGTGCTTCATACTTTACTGCCCACATCTCTAACACAGCTGCAGCCTCATCCATTTCCAAGGGGCTCAGTCAGGCATGGCAAACAGAACTGCAATAATTACACAGGCTAAATTTTATACATATTAGCTACCCATCTTAACGCCTGAAAACAGTGAAAAGGGAAAGATTTGAGTTAAAAGCATAATTCTCTGTATCCTAGAAGACAAACCAGTTGCATCTATCAAACCATGAACTGCAGAATGAAATGCTATTTAGTTTAAAACTGTTGTTTTCCAGTTTATTAACTGTTGCTAATAAAACCTGCTACAAACAGGTTTTATTATTATTTTTAACAATTATTTTGGTAAATTACTTTTGGCAAAGTGACCATTAATAAATAAATCCTCATTTCAGGGACTATTATTTCATGATTCACATTTAAGCAATGCAGTGGAGCAACTATAAAACTTTAATCTTTATTTCTGATCTGTTAGGCTGCAGTCTGGAATGTCCTTTAGGTGTAATCCGAGGGGCTGCATTGTTGTCCACCTACTCACAAGTGGACATAAGGGAACAAAATGCCAGGCTTTTGTCAGAGGTTATTTTCAGCTTGGTGATAGCAATGGCATTGCTCAGATCCCTGAAACTCTCCCTCCCCTCCCCTCCCAGCTTATAGGGCTGACAGAGGTGGTCACTGCATTTAAAGAGAGCAGGAACCCCTTCCGCTCAAACCCTTTGAGACCTAAGAAAAGAGGGAGAAACTTCAAGCGCCTCGGTAAGTAGGGTCTCACGGGTTCTGCCAAAAGGGGTTTGGGTATTTTTTTATTCCTAACAGATGACAGAAGCAGCTTGTTGCCTGACAAAGAGAACCACGTAGGTATAATACAGAAATATGAGTCCTACAGAGCAGTGTTTTAGGTTTGGAGTAGCCAGTAGAAAGAGAGATTCTTCTGGCTCAGCCAGGCGAGCAGCTACTGGTGTTGCAAGAGACACTCATTTGGACTAGGCAAGACTGGATAACAGAAGTTTCAGGACATTTAAAGATTTTGTTGCAAAGATACAGAATTATTTTTCTGCAAACAGTCAGTCTCTAGAAAGCACAAGCACAATGCGTACAAATTTATGTGCTTTCATAATAGTATCCTAGAAGTAAAAAACCAAAACAAAAGCCCCCAAATCTTCAAAATATTTAATGTCAGTGACCAATCAGTTTCATATCAAATAAGAAGAAAACCTCTATGCAGACTTGACAGAAAATGACTGGATAAGAATGCAGGATGAAAGAATTATTCCCACATCCATCATTCAAGAATTACAATAGAACATGATTGGTCAAGTCTTCAGAAAAACCCTCAATAATTCAAATAAATAAATACATAAATACATAAATGTTTTTACTATGGAAAGTTTTCTACCTAAAGGTAAAACTATTTCAGAGAACAAAGCCTTGTATGTAGATAAAATAATTCTGTGTCTTATCTCAATCATCACAGTGCTATTTCAAAGTCTGTAACAGTTTTGCCTGGCACTTAAAGGACTTAGTGCAGGGAAAAGGATTTAGAGAAGGATCTTGTGGAAGGAATAGTGAAAGCTGATAGCCCAGGATTAGGCCTGGAAAAAGGAATGTGTCATTTGTACAGCAGGATGCAGCTTTCCACAGCCACATGGATCAGACTGAACTCTGGGGGTGAATGTACAAGCATGTGAATGTGGGCTGTGGTTGGTTTCTAAGTCAGAATGAAGTACCTTGTTCTAGTGTCAGGACACCATCTTTTTCGGAAGTGCAATTCTGAATTTCTGGAAAAGTGTGCATGAAGGGTGTTTCAAAGGAAATGTGGCTTCACTGTGCTAGAAAATAATAGATAATGGGGAAGAACAGAGGTGAAAGCAAGGGAATGGGACACTATCAGCTCTCAGCAATGCACGTCGTGCTTCACATCAAGTCAGTTAAAATCTTTTGTTTCAAAGGGCCATGTGTAACTTAGCGTGACCAGTGTCAATGAAAAATCAATATTTACTTTCTTGTGTCAGTGTTGGAATTCCCATCTCTTGACCTCTGTCCTGCTTGACTGCAGAAATAAGGGAAAATGCTGGTTATTACGAGATCACAGTGGAAGCTAACTAATAAGATTTACCTGTAGCCATAGTCCAGCGGAATGCATAGGAATATCAGAAATACGATCACAAACATGTAAGAAGATCACATCTCCATCAGATGAGCTTCATCTTCAAACACAAACGTTCCCTCTGTTGTGACTCTCTCCTGCTGAGGGAGAAACGTGTTCCGCAAGGGGCTGGATTTTGACAGAAACACCTCCAGGCTGTTTGAGCTGCAGTGGCAGGAGTTGTGCTTTGCACTGCAGACACATCAAAATAAAACCTCACCGTGAGTGTTAGTTGCAGAGAAGAACTACAGCAGCATTTTATTGCTGTTATATAAAGGAAGATATAGCTTGTTACCCCCACGGTGCTGGTGGGGTGAGTACCACTAAGGGCGGTCAGATGAGTCATGGTGGTCACAGGACAGGTCACAGCAGAGCTGTGATTAGATACCACAGTGAAGTCCTGGCTGCACTGGCATCTCTTGCAGACTTCAGCTGGGAAAAGAATTTCAAATATGGCCTTGGTACTTTGCATTTCAATGCAGACAGTGATGTTTGTTTTATATTATTATTACTGCTTGTTTGTTAGGTAAGGAATCGAGGAATCTGTATCCTTATACTCTGACTCTAGACCAAGCAGCTTAGCTGGGACTGAAATGGAGAGAGATGCAAGGCACACCCTGCCTACCACTCCCCATTCAGCATTTCTACCACCAGTGGTGACAAAGACCAATATTCCCCATTCTGTTTATCCCCTTCAAAGCCATCCTGTAGCACATGTGGCACTGACATAACCCTGCCAGCCACACAATACACAACTCTGCAGTCCATTCAGGTAAGACCTCAGCTCTGCACTGTCAAATGCATGAGCACATAGAAGGGAAAACCTTGTGTTTAGCAAGGAAACACCTCCAATTAATTAATTAATTACATTTTTTTCACCTGCAGCACAGTCAGGCATTGGCACTGCCTTTTACTCCTCCACATTTCATCAGGCCTGTGCAGCATCCACCACCCATTTAGATCAATGGATCAGAACACATTTTTGGATTATACCCTTATCAGTAGCACTTTGATTAGAGTAAGACACTGTGTGGCAGTGATGTGACACCCAGATTTGTACAGTATGACTAACAGCCCAAAAGAAGATGGCTCACAATGTTTTCATGCCTGTGCAGAGCACACCAACACTTCAAAGGCTTCCTTGCTCCAAGCCCAGCCTACAAAGCAGTGATACAAGCTCCAAGTAACGGGAGGCACGAATCCTTGGCTGCACAGCTCGTGTATAAATTCTGCGCCATATAGAAGCTGCGTTCTGAAGGATGATACAAGCTGCTGAGTAGCAATTGAGCAAGCCCAAGGACACTCCTCCAGCTTAACAGCACCCGGGGTGCCCACACGTTGCAACACTAGCACTCAGAATTTTCTGTGTCACACGTTTAGGATGAGTCTGCTCCACTCCCCACCAGATCACCAGAATATAACACGTACCATGTGATGAGATACGAAATTTAACCAGATTAAGACAACAAAGTTCAGGGAATTTCAAAGGCATTTGACACTGACACCCAATGAAATTACAGGAAGTGGAGACTTTGGATCTATTTTTTTCTGATGACAAACAGGAGACTGAGTTCTGTTTGCACATTGAAAGGATGGAGGTTTATCCACATAATTTAGATGAGTAGGAAACTATGAATGCCACACCGCCTGTGGAGGTTACTTTCTCATGGTAACCCTGCTGCACAGGGATGGCCACTCATCTCCAGAGGGATGAGCAAAGCCCTGACAGGAAGAGCACAGACGTGCCCTAATACCTCACCCAGCTGTTCCTCTAGCCAGCACAGACATCGTGGCATGCACTGCTGCTCTTACACCAGTATCCTTATGGGAATATTTCTGCTGTGCCTTTCTTCTTTCTCCTACAGCTTCCCATCAGGTGATGCCAAAAAAACATGGAAAATGTGTATGCATGCCCAGTCATGTTACTATAATTAGCCTCAGGAACAGTGGTTCTTCTAAGAGCTTTAACCACAGCCCTTGACAGCACAAGGTTCACTATCACACTTTATCAGACTTTTTCAGAGATTATTTTTTCCCCTTCAGCTGATGATGTAATTGGAGCTACTTTCCAACAGCTATCCTTGCTGCCACAGATGTGGAGGCTTGGTGTGCCTTTGAGTAGAGCTAACACAGCAGAAGCAGCTTTACAGAGACCAGAGGTACAAACCACTCTCCTCCCAGGCAGCTGTCAGTGCTGCCTCAGCTGGGAAGGGATTCCACTGGAAACCTGATTTGAAAGGGAACACTGCAGACACAAAAATCTCATTTTAATTTTCAAGGAAGTGTCACAAAACTGATTTTTACCTGCAGTTGCTTTTCCTTCTTTTAAAATGTTTGAAGCATCACTTGAACTATTTTCATGAGTGAAAAAAAATGGCACCAATACAAAAGTACTTTAAAAATAGAAGAAAATACAGAATGGCAGAGTGAGAATAAGATTTTACCTACATGAAAGATTCCTTTCTGTTCCTTTATCTCACATTTAAAAGAAATGGAAAAACCAATTTAACAGTGCTGTTCAGTAAAGGCTTCACTGAGTGAGAGAGATCAAATTCATCATCTGTTCATTGTGCACAGTTAGTTTTATTTCTTATTTCAGCTACATCAGGTTTTTTCCTTCTCACTTGTTACATTACAGATAAACAGAGTTAGAAGAAAGCTGAGTTTTCTTTTCCTTTCTGCACCATTACTGTTTTGGAACTGCCAGAGCAGTTCTGCTCCTGAGCAGCCTCCCAAGAGAGCTGGGAGGGTCTGGAAGAGATTAACGATGCTGCTGCTGTGTGACAGCAGAGGACTGGGCTGACTGAGCTGGGGAGGGTGTTCAGCTGAGCATAAATCAGCCTCACAAAGAGGAGGAGAGATTGGATCTTGCACAAGGATGACAGGTACGCTGTCTAGTGAAGGCAGCAGTCACAACAGTGACTATTTAATTACATGGGTTAAGGATCTGCTAATAACTGCCATAGTAAGGCAGAGATGTTTGGATATGCTGGTATCTGCACTGTTATCAAACACTGACTGCACAACCTGGCCCCACTGCCATCTCTGCAGTGCTATTGCTTCAGTGTGTGCACCTTCCTTTTGCTGAACAGACATCTCTTTTATACCACTGCAGGATTTTTGGTCTTAGTTGCCAGAAAGGATTGCCTTCAGGGTGCAGAGCTGGTATGTAGACATTGTTCTGCATTTCATTCTGGAATTCAGAAGATCACAGTAGAGAAGTCACTGAGATGATGATAAGCACAGGACATTAGTGTCTAGTGTAAATATATAGTAAAATGTTAGTCTAAAATGGAAGTAATTGAAAATACCAGCTATGTTACATCATTGCTATGATAAATTCCCCTCTCTCTATCACTTGATCTCAGAAGAAAATTCTCAGGTAGCAGGCCTGATTCAGCCTTCAAAATCCTCCTCTTAGTTAAAAGTACCTTTTGGTGAATTCAGTCAAACACAAATAGCACAAGCAGGCTTCAAAATAACTATAATAAGAAGGTGACTGGTTTTCCAAGAAGGAGGAGGAAGGCCCATGCCAGGAGCTTGGAACAAGCCGATAATACGATGTGCAGATGACAAGGTGACGTCCCAGTCTTTCCAGAAACGATGACTCAAACAAGGAAACAGAAGGGCAGGCTGAGGGCTGGGGTTGTTCCAGGTGTGTGACAGAACAATCACAGGGAAGGGCACTGAGCCTGGCCTCAGGAGACCTGAGCTGGGCTCCTGCCCTCCTGTGTGACCTTGGGCAAGGCACTCCAATGCTAACGGTAATAGCAAGAACTGGAACAGCAAGCACGGCTCTTTTTTTCCTCTGATGTTTAGATTTTAAATGCAAGTGACAAAGAAAAGAACCCCACACATTAAGCAGAACCTTTCCATTATTACTTTACAATGGCTGTGCAGCACAGTGATCTTGTGGCTGCTTCGTGAGGAACCCAAAAAAGGCTGTGCTGGGGTACAGGAAAGTGCAGTATTGAAAGAAAATGACTATTTGTTGGAAAACAAATCCTAGATGCTCTTTTCCAGAAGAGGGTTGAGTGATCCTAGCACCTTTTCACTGAAACACCTCACAATCATTCCACATATTTACCATTACAATACACCAAGCTAAGGAATATCCTTTTCCACAAGAGAGAATCACAGGGAATTAGACTGTCCCTGCCCCCAAAGCACCAGTGAGGTAGCACCCTCACTTCTGATACCACACAGGTATGTAGTATATTGCAAGTATGCACTAGCAGTTGACTGGAGAGGGGGGAAAAAATAACAACTTTTCCTAAAATCAAGCTGTTCCATTTAAAAGAATTCACATTTGCTGTTGTACTTATTTGTGTAATTTGATTTCCTAGGTTAACCTTTCAGATAAGGATGCCAAACTGGGGAGGAGGAGCCAAGTGTGGGGCCTGTGAAAAGACAGTGTACCATGCTGAGGAAATCCAGTGCAATGGAAGGAGTTTCCACAAGTCGTGCTTCCTCTGCAGTAAGCTGAGCTAAATGGTTTAACATCACAGCACCCCCACAGCTCTGTATAACTCTTCCACTGAGGCCAGAACATTTGTTTTTGCATTACTTATCAGGCAGTTTTGCAGCCTTTTACCTGGAGCCTCTTGGGCTCCTGGCTTTTCTTTGTCCAAACATCAGATGGATTTTGTCAGGGACCCTAAGATGCTGCAGAATCACAATATCTAGGTCCACCTCCAGGAAACCCTTCCTTCTGTCCCACAGTGTGGCACATCACAGGTTTCCTTCAAGTTAAAAACAGAACTAAACAAACAGCACTAGACAGAAGGATGATTACTTCTTTACTTTCAGGAGAGTATTACTTTCACAGTGAATCCTGACATTAATTCATTTCACACTGAAAAGCTGAAAGACCCTGGTATCATCAAACCCTCCCACCAACGCTCTGCACGTACCTCAGTCTCCTCCTTCCCATATTTCATGTAGTCCCATTTCACTTACTCTTTCCCTCCACACTCCTCTGTGATTTTTGGCTTCCAGGAATTTTGCTTTCTCTGCAGATGAGGTAGCACTTAAAAAAACAAAAAACCAAAACAGAGAGAAGGTATCAATTCATTCTGTGCCTTTGTGGAGAGAGGGAGCAAACAATTTGCTAAGAACTAAAGATAGCTGAAGAGTTTATTTTGCAGACAATGCTTGGGATTAGTACCTTTGCAGTACGAATTCCAGCATGACAGTTTAGAAGCCATTGAATCCAATTATCTCCCTCCTTTCCTGGAGGGATAGAGACTTCTTACTTGGAGGCATGAGACTAACACTACACATTTAGCTGATACGGTGCAGCACTTTGCAGAATGAGTCCAAAGGACACACCTGAGCTGTCTTTGCCTTTCTCCAGGTGCCCTAAAAGTGATGCCTAAAAGTTCAAATGATGCCTTTAGTGATGCTTAAAAGGCCAAGTAAGAAAGTGTTCTCTCAAAAAGTCTTCAGTTAACTGACAACCATCAGGCAATTCTTACAGAATGGTGAAAGAAAAATCTCAGTCTCAACTCGAACCTTCTTAATGCTTCCATGTTCTGCTTATAACAATTAATACTAAATAAAAATAAAGACCTGTCCTAATAGAGCATAGTTATGAATATTTCTCAAGTGTAAGCTTTGTTCTTAGTACAACTGAATTATTTTCTTTTAGTGATTCATGATAAACAGCATACATCTGTTATCTCTGACAAATACTTGGTTTGTTGTGGGGCTCTTCTTGGTTGGTTGGGGGGTGTATTTTATGGGTTTTTTTTGGTTTCTTTTTTTAAATTTTCCTTTATTTGCCCCTTGTAGTTTTAAGTCTGAATTAAATTATAAATAGGTTAGATGCTAAAAAAAGTATTCCCATCAGAAATATGTTTAAGGTCAAAACCTAAAGATGCATCTAAGTTGCCTGGTTGGCATACGAGAGGTATGTTAATTGGCTTTACTTTCCCCATGATTCACATACACTATTCAGCAGCTCTGGATGCCTCAGTATCACGTATCACATTCATGGGCTTTTCTATGAACCATTTATAGGATTTCGTTTCTCAACAGAAAGAAATCAATCCTCCCCAGCCTAAATTCAGGCATGGGAACAGTTTACCTGTTTTGCTGCACTTTTGTGTATTTCCATATAAAACTATTTCAAATATGTCTTCTATTTCACATTATATTTGACCAGGCACACAAAACACATCAGTATTTTTTGACCAAAGAGTTCAATTTCAGCAGAATTATAAACAATTCAAGCAACCTGTTAACAAGGGAAGAATCAGACAAGCTAAACTATATAAAATACTCTCTCTCCACTCCATAGTTTTTCCCTACAAATATTGTAAGAGAGAAACTTGTTTCCAGCGATCCCTCCTTCCCGTGCAGACTCCTGTTTACCTGCAGACTGTTGTTTCACTGACAGCTTTTACCCAAAGTGCAGCTGTGATGGACATTTGGCAGGATCACACACCATCAACCTGGATCTCCTCAGTGCCGGCGGGAGAACAGGATCTGTTGGCAGATGACAGGTCTCAAAGTTATTTCAACAATAGCACTTCAAGGGCTTTTGCTCCATCTGTTGTGGTGAATTGATACCCTATCCCTAAGGTACCAGAAATAGAAACACTTTATCTGCTGCTAGAGTTTCCATCATCCCTTAACTCCCCTAGCAAATATAATTATCATCTCAAAGCAAGACTGTAGTACGAGGAGATCAGGTTCACACGTTTACAGAAGCTCCTCATTTTATTCCTGTTAACTTTAAAGGTCTTTGCAAATTATTTCCCCCTCCATGCAGTACAGGGAGGAGGAAAGCCACTAAGATAACCGGAGAGCTGGGGATGTAGAACTAGTACTATATACTGCCTCTTAACAGCAACCTGCTCTAGGGGTTGGAACTACATGATCTCTAAAGTCCCTTCCAACCCAAGCCATTCCAGGATTCTATAATTAAAGCTGCAGGGGTTCCAGGGTGTAAATTCCCTGTGGTGGATAAACTGAACTCAGAGGAGGACATTTAAAGTAAACGTGGGGGAAACAGACTAATCAAACCCTCAGCTAGCTCCTCCAGAGCTTACACTTCCAGCCACATCCAATACTTCGGTATTTCACAGCTTTCTGTTGCACACATGAACTCAGCAACTTTGTTCTCCAAGCCCGTGACTGGAATGCCCTCTGCTGGGCAAGCACATGTTCTAAGGAACCTGGAGAGAAAGTTTTTGCCTATTTTTTCTCCATTTCTAATCAATCACTGTTGAACAGTGAACGATTTGTAAGAAGTATTGAAATATTAATTTTTTAGCATACTAGAAAATCCTAGTTTTCGATAGGGACTCTGAATTGAAAGATCATCCTCTCTCTGTGGGGTGGAGGCTGTCTCACACAGTTCCCAAAGTGGTGCAGCAAACACAGGCATACACTCATCACCAAGCAGTGAGGAGTGCAGTTACTATTTTTTTTTCCCATTCATTATTAATAGTGCTGTAGAGGACATAATTTGTATTCCCTGATGAAAGCTGGGCATTCCTATGGCACCTTCTGTCCAAAAGTCTGCCAGACCTTTCCTAGTGAGCTAAGCTAAGCTGTTGTTCTCTGTGGCAAACATGATTTGTAAGAGGCCTGCTTGGGAATGGCTACAGCCGCACTCTTGTCATCCTGGAGGAAGTCTGACAGAGCTGACTCTTGCTTTGCCTTAGTGCCACAGCTCAAACAAACAAATAATGATAAAAATGTCGTGTCCTGCCTGACTCCAGACACAGCGTTGATGTTAAAGCCTCTTTCAGAAAGACACCACATCAAAATAGCCCAGGCTGAGCTGAGAAAGCCACCACAGACTCAGAGCAAGTATTTTGAAAGGTCCAGATGCACAGTGGAATGAGTGCCCCTGCAACCTTCTTTCCCCCCTTTTTAAGGTTTGGGAGTTTAGGATGGTTTTTTCAAGTCCATCTTAAGCTTCACAGATCTAGACAAACTCTCTCAGCAAGCCCATGATTTCCCCAGGGCTGCTGGATAACTTCAGAGTGGCAAAAGAACAGGTTTTGTGCACACACACACCTCCCCCTTACCCCAGCAACAGCCCAGTCAAGTTTTGTACTCACTGGCTCATTTTCCCATATTTTTGAAGTTAAAAAAGAAAGAAATACTAATTGCAATTATTTTAAACCACATAAATTCAACTTTGAAAAGGCAAATGCTGATACATGCCTCTCTCTCCTTGTTTTCAGTGGCTTGCAGGAAGGCTCTGGACAGCACCACAGTAGCAGCTCACGAATCTGAAATCTACTGCAAAACCTGCTACGGGAGAAAATACGGCCCCAAAGGTGTTGGCTTTGGACAAGGGGCTGGATGCCTCAGCACTGACACTGGAGACCACCTGGGCTTGAATCTGCAGCAGTGAGTCAAATCCCAGGGACAGCTCCTTTTTCTGGTCCTACTTGTCTCTTACCAGGGTATTTTAGATATTTTATTCTGTTTCCATAACAACATCCAGCGTAAGGAGCACAGCAGACTTTCCTACACCCTTTCCTTCCAAGGATGCAGTAATTTACAGTTTTTAATGATGCTCAGTCTCTTTAAGGCTGCTTTACAAATTATCCCCTCCTTCAATAGGCAATTATTCTGCAGAAGCAGCCTTTATATGCCACCACACGTAAATATTCACTGCAATTGTAATCTGCCATTTGGAGCACAGTGGTAAAGTCACATTCACTATAGAAAAATACAATTTTTTTTCCCCCTCTTAGAGGCTAAAATCCAGTTAAGGTTTTACTCTTAGAGAAATAATCACACTACCCCATACTGCTAGCTCTCCTCTCAATGGGGGAAATGACATTTCTAAATCCTCCCTGTGGTTCAAATAACACTTACAAACACACTGAGAACGTGTTTGAACAAAGAAATTCTAATGGGATACCATCTTCCAAAAGCACATAATTAGCTCTGACAGTTCATTTTTACAGGATTTCCCTGCAATTCTCAGAGCTGCACATTTCTAAATCAACGATGCTTCTTCCTTCTGGTGGTCTAACTATAAAGAAACCAATTAACCAATATTCTGTGTTGGAAATAAAAGCTTAAACAAGGTATTTAACTGTAGCTCCTTGTACCGTATGAATCCATTACGGGCAGAGTTTTGCACCAAAAACTGTCACATCCTGTGGATATAAAGACCTGTTGCAGTCCAACAATCTGATAACTCAGAAATCATTCTGTGAAAGGCTTTATGCACAAAGATATAAAGCACAGAGTCCAGAAATAAAAAACAAGGCTACTTTTCTAGTATGTTTTTGATCCTAGGCCAGGTAAGAACCCCAATGCCCTGTCCAAATGTCTCACTGCCTAATGAAACTATGGCATACGAAAACCTGAATTTTTATTTTCAGTTTGATGAGCACCAGCAGATAGCCAGTTACAAAGAATAGAGACCTCTTTTCCTTGTATTTTCCCTCTTGCCTCTCAATGAGAGAAAATTGGTTTTTACTTTACTTTTCATTAAATATAATCTTTTCTGCATGTGGCTGCTGTCAGCTCCATGAACAGGTAACATCAGAGCTTACAGTACCAGCTTCTCAATCACACAACACAGAATTCAATAGAATACTTTGATTTTCTTATTTTTAACCCCCTTTTGCATGTCAGAGACCAGCAATTTAGTACTTTTTATACCTTACCAAAAAAGCATGAAATCCTTTTTCTAAGGAAGATAACATTTTTAAGCAGCATTTAAAAACATTGAAAACTTCTGTTTTAGGGGGTCACCAAAGCCTGCTCGCCCTTCGACACCAACTAATACTTCAAAGTTTGCCAAAAAGATGGTAGATGTGGATAAATGTCCCCGTTGTGGCAAATCAGTGTATGCTGCAGAGAAGATCATGGGAGGAGGAAAAGTAAGTAGTGACTTCAGGAAAAAACTCCATAGTTTTATAAGGGTGAGAAACATAGCTAAGAGGTCCTTGACCATTTAAATTTTCACTCATAAAGTAAACACGAGGATGAATTTGCAAATTGCTCCAACAGGATGTAGGTTCAGGTTTAAAATCTTGTGCTTTTTGTAAGCCTTCTTCAGCTTTTTGCTTCTTAGTGATGTCTGAGGACCAAGCACTGATTACTGCACAGCCTGGCTGCTCCTCCATCTCTGGGTATATTTATAAACTTTTATTTGTAGTGGCAATTGAAGAGGTATTAAACAACGTAACCTGGAATGACTAAAAATGGAAGCCATAAGAACAACAAATGAATTTTAAGCTTTTCACACCCCACAAAGCAGTACTTCTCTGTTTCTTGTACCTGTTGGCTGTGCACTTCCTGTAACACGCAATGAATTGTCTTCCTTTCCTCAGCCTTGGCACAAGAGCTGCTTCCGCTGCGCTATTTGTGGGAAGAGTTTGGAATCCACGAACGTTACGGACAAAGATGGAGAGCTCTACTGTAAAGGTGAGAGCTGAAGGGTACGGAGTCAATCTAAAGTTCATCTCTTTAGACCTAGGATTGCCATCATGATTTACCTTGCTGTATGCTTAACAACCCCAGGAAATTTCATTTTGTCTTTTTTAAACAACTTTCTGAAAGCAAAGTGCTACGGTAACATTGCAATTGCAGCTTCTACTACTAACATTTACATTTTAAAGCTGTAAATCTCCTACGAATGGGACAACCTCTCAGATCTGTCCTCAGACCTTCTAACAGAGTACTGGCCATATCTGCTGGGCAGGCTCTTGTACCTGCACAGTCTCACTCACTAAAATAAAAAATCCACAAAGATACAGATCTTTGGCCCTCCAAATTGGAATTCTTGCCAGTAAAATGTTAAAGATATTTCCACTGCACTGGTAGCACGGAAGATAATGCAAAAATGGTAAATTATACATCTAGATGTTCTTCTCAGATCCAGAAAGTTCACAGACTTCACTTGACTCCTAGAAATAACTTAAGGGGAAAAAAAACATGCAAAGCTTTTATATCCAAAGCTAAATGTTATACAGAACCCTAAAGAAGAACACTGGAGTTCTAAAACTTTGGGTACAGTCTGTCAACCACAAGCAGATCAAATTGGCAGATTTGGAGACATAGGCTCACCATTACCACTTGGCAGAGTTGTGATAAATAACTACACACACACTAACCAACAAAGAGTCCAAATGGAATTGCCTAAATGCCCATCAATACTTTCTGGATTATGCTCTAGTTCTTTTAACCTCCTTAAAAATCTCTGGCTTACTCTGTATTACTCATCAGACCAAGTTTTACTGAGCATTTTCGGTCAGGAAAGTAGCTTTAATGAAAATATTACTTAGATCTACAAAAATATATAGTTTCTTAGGTTTTTTTGAGATCACCAGCTGCAACTTCTGTGTAATTCAAATATGTGACACCAGTTTCACTATTAACACCTGGATAAACTTATAGGAAATACACTATTTCAGATATCCTTCCTATTTATTAACTTAAATTTGATAGTAATCTAAAAATGAAAACCAAAAGACATTTACCTCTATCTGAGAGCCTTCAGAGTACCATTTACCTCTCCCTCCTTCTTTTGCAGTTTGCTATGCAAAAAATTTCGGTCCCAAAGGAATTGGGTTTGGTGGCCTCACTCAAGTGGAAAAGAAAGAGTGTGAATGAGAAGAAATGAATACAACAGACTCAAACTGCTCTTGATGCCACCAAGTGATAGCTGTCAAGTAAAATATTAAACAACACATATTGCTAAGAACCTAGGGCATTTGATTAAGATTTTCCACATTGCAGGAAAAATTTGTGAGTTGTATCTTAAGAAATTCTTAGAGTAGATTAAAAAGGTACAGTGATAAAACTAGACTCGTGTTTGTGTTTAGTAAACAAGGGCAAGGAACCTCATGGAACATTACTGCTTTTTAAACTAGTACTTGTCACATTTTAGACTGGAATTTTAGACTCATAGTGCCCCATTAGGATAGGGATCCCTTCTGGAGTGAAGGGTCCAGGTGTTCCCAGTTAGACTGTATTTCCCTTTGTTCACAACGTTACACTGTCTGTATTTCCACCAGTCTCCCAGTTGACTTTTGAACATGCTGGCATTCGTGTTATGACAAGTAGATGTTATTTGCTTTGAGACAATTAAAAAGGATTTGAGATTCTCTCTCTGAGGGAGATATTCCTAAAAAACCCCAACATTTTCTCAGAATACAGTGTTGCAAGTTTTGTCTGTTTTCAAGCTACAATAAAGTACTTACTGCTTCACATTATTTTTATTGGTATTTGCTTGTGCTTTTACATTCTACAGTGTTGCAGATAAATGGATTTCACCAAGATGAATGAAACCCCTTTCTTAACTACAAGAATTGCATTCCACTACATTACTTACTATGTCAGTTCTAGATGGTATCTGACTTTAATTTCCTGATCTTGAACTCCTTCCCTGCTGGTTTTCATTGTTATCTACTTTGACTTACATTCATACCACACAGTCCAGCTGGCCCCTCCTTTTCTTGGCAATGTGGCTGACATTAGCTATTACAGATGCAGTGGGGAACAATTCCCTCTTTTTATGTACATTGCTAATTTCCATCATAAACTTACCCATTTTCATACACTAACAGGGCACACATATGTGAAAAACATAAGGCAAAGAGTCAGGCTTCTTCGTATGGTTTTGTGCCCACCCACTCTTAAATACCTCACTGGTCACATATCCCTTGAAGCTATTTCAGTCTGCAAAAACACACAAGTATGAAAGCTCTATTTTATTACATGTAAACCCTTCACATACAAAGATTTAATAGAGATTTTTACAGCATAAGCAATAAAATTACAATGTAATTGTAATATTAAGTTTTTAAACACAAACATTCATCTTAATTTTCAAATTTGTCTTTTGTTATCAGCAAAGTGAAGCAAAAGGTACCAACATCATTTTGAAATTCTACCCTAAAAACTTACCTTTAAAAATATATATATTTGTGTCATCTCCTCACATAAAATTTTAAATAGTTTCAGCTCAGACTATACATACACAGACACACGGTGACTGCTCCATATACAAATCTGCTGTATCTTATGCAAGGTAAGTTTAATATCTGAAACAATAATAAAAAATACAAATGAGCAGCTTCAGAAGAATTTGTAAAAATTAACAAAATATCCAGTTTTATTTAGCTTTCAGCTCAACCATCTTGGAAATTAAGCAAAACTTTACACAGAATGAACATTTTTCTCCTTTGCCAGATGAAAAAGTTTGTATTGCTTGGTCCAGTCAATTACATTGGGTTTGAACATACCAAAGCAACTGCACTGGAAAAAGTCTGCAAGATTCTGGAAGCATCCAAGGCTGAAAAAAAGAGAAAAATATGCATTAATAACCTAAAATAAGAAGACTGCAAGCATGAAAAATACCAGTTCACCATGAGACAGCACTTAAGATATTAACCTGTCAAGGGAGACAGCTCAGGGAAAAGAAACAGAAGAGCTCTCAATTGAGCATTATTCCTTTGCTGAACTTTTACAACATGTTTTACATCAACAAATGAGAGTAGACTAAGTTTAACTCAAATATTTAAAAGTTAGTAACATCTCATCTGCTAGTACAGCTGAGGAAACAGGGAAACCTTGGTGCCAATTTCTCTATTAATAGAGATAAATACTGCAACAGAAGTCAGAAAGGGCCCGGTTCATACCTAATTCTCCTTCTGATCAGACACAGAGATGATTAACAAATTAAAGGACAGCACTCCCTCACCCCCAGAATAGTGTTTTTGCATTTATGAAGCAGTGAAGCAAATCAGTGAAGAGATAACACGCTTAAAACACTCTGTTCATTAATACTCACTTGTATGGAGTCCTCCTGAGTGAAACAGGATGCTTAGAGGATTTTCTCTGTACCAGGAGATTCATTCTTTCATGTGAGGTCAACCCCAGGAACGCAATCTGATTGGAAGAGAAATGTAAGTAATGGTTACAACATGAACATCACACATTAAAATTCTGGTGAGACCAAAAGATACTAATGAGAAGGGAGCAGGTGGGAAGAGGTTGGCCATATCTAACAGGTAAGTAACCACTGCTATAACTGATGACTGAAAAGTCTGTTTTGAAATGCCACTTGGGCTAAAACAGAACCCAGCAAGCTCTAACACCAGCTTCCAGAGAAGGCAAGCTCAACTGGGATATCTGTGAACACTGTACTTTCACAGATGTCTGCAGAAGTACAAGATCTATCACAGTTAATCACCAATCTCCTCAGATTTTGACTATATTCTACCACACAAAATGGCAGAAAAAGATTCCTTGATCCACAATGACACTAAATGCCATAAAGCAGTACATTTTCAAATGACTGTGTACCAAACACAGCAGTTAAACTGTAAATATCCTCCCTACCTTTTTCCAGCATGATATCCCAGTGTCTTGGACATTGCAAAAATCTAGCAGTACCTGTTTAAAATTGTGGAGCTTTTTGTTTGGTTTTTTTTTATTAAACAAGATGTAAAACAAGTCCTTAGCTCAGTATGTTTAACACATATTTCAAAGACACCTCTTTCCTAAGAGCTGCTAAACAAGCTGTTTCACAGATGTTTTAAGACAGCTCTTCTCAATTTCGTTTGCATAGCCAAGCTTTTCTCTGAGAAAAACATAAACAAGAAATTTGACAGTCCTCAACAAGATAAAATCCAGGTCATATATTTTTACCGTAGCAGTGGGATTTAATATAGTCTAATGACACATGGCTGAGCTCTGCCACAGAATTTTCAGCTCAGGAATAATTGTGTTACTGAGCTTTTGTGCAGTTTTGGGGGCACTAATACCAGTTCTATGAGTCAAATAAATTTCTTGTCTTTAAATACAACTTTCTATAGGTTTGGAATTTTTGATGAGTAGTAAATCCAGAACTGAGTTACAGGAATCATTTGCAGGCTGTGATTCTACTTCCAACAGGGGAATGCTGAGTGCACAAGAATCTGTGGAACTTCAAGGTCTTCCCTGAGATTTAAGAGAAGCCCCTTACTGTGACAGTAATCAGGGACAGCAGGCACAGAGTTTTTACGGGAGCAAATAATTCAGGGAAAAGCTTTAATGTGACAAGAAGCATAAACTGGAGGAAAACTTTACCTGATAAAGCTGAACAGTGAGCCACAAGGAGGCCCATAGGGTATGGAAACAGGCTACTGAGGAGATGTAGGAAACCCAGGGAGAGCAGGACACTGTCTGGGTGAAGTACGTCCACGCTCCATCTTGATGATAACTTGCTGCACAGTGGTTGGACCAATCTGACAAGACACACAATCAGTTAATTATGCTTTTAAGCCCTTCAGAGCTGAGCAAAGATTATTTGCATGAAATGAATATTACATAGCAACATCCTCTAGAAATACCACGTTTCACCCACCCCGTTGTCACCTAAAAGCACCCACACAGATGCGTGACTGCTTGCTATTCTGGCTGCAGAATCTTTACACTCTGTGTTCATGATCCACAGAAAAACATCCTTGTTTTAAAGGGTTGCTGCTATGGCAATTCAGCCTCAGGAACTACATTGTAAGGGCTTTCCCCTCCTTTCCAATAAATATTTTAATTTTTCAAAGTAATAGTTCAGATTTATTAAGGAGATAATATACTTTTTTCTCTTCAGAATTAAACTACTTTAAAAAAAAAAAAGAAATGTTTGCATTTAGTATAGATATTAAAATTTTAAAAAATCAATAAAGCTTTTGCAATAATGTATTTACAAACCTGTTTTCTGTTACAGCAAAGGGCATCTAAAGGATTAGAACCTGCCACCTGATCTTCCTCCACATGGCTTCCCTATTTCCTTTCTAACAAAAATGCTTCCTGATATTTCATTTTCCAATGGACATCCCACCACAGCAGCATCTTTGCTCTTGCTCAACACAAACAGAATCAGGTATTTGACCAAAGGCTCAGATGCATTTTCACTTAAGCTACACAATAACATCACTGCTGAAACAAGGCATCACTTGTGCAGGTTACACTTGCTGGAAATGAAATGCTGAAAAATAAAGATCACACAGAGATGGATTTGCAAGCTAAATTAAACTAAATTCATGGATACATACACTGAAGAGTTCCATAAAGCAGCCAGACACCAGTCATTGTTAGGAAAGACAGGAACAACAGGTAGTAATAATGGTTCCCAATACCTGAAATTGAGGCAAGGAAAAAAATTCTTAAAAGTTGTACATTTTAAAATTCAGCACTACTTGCATTTCCACTGCAGTTAACAGGAATAAAAAGATAGTCAAAACCATTTCTTATTTTAACCTCTGCCATCCACAGGAGAGCTTGACAAGGCTGATCTCTCTCTCAACTTTCTCCTGTAAGCCACCCCAATTTATATAACAGAATTAGTTCTAATAAAGTCAGCCAGGATTTGTCTCTCCTTCAGAGCATGCCTTCAGCTGTTTTAGTCCAACGAGGACTAATTAAGCAACCACAACTCCCTCCCATGCACAATAAAACTGTCTCATATGACTGAGAAGTCTAAGCTATTCAATTTCTCTGACCTTGTGTGCTTCAGAATTGAAAACATACACATAAACCCCAGACCCCTATCAGAAAAATTGTTACATGAAGATATGGGTTTTTTAAATTACAATCATATTGCTCAAAGCTTTGAGACAATGCCTGGCACCTTGCAAATAGCAAACATTGTAAAAATAGAATTTAACATTAGAAAAGAAGCTATTGGCAAAAAAATAAGCGAAAAATATATTGTTACAGATGTAAAGCTGTCACCTTCCTGTCTTAAGCTGGAAGCTTATCACCAGTAATGAGCCAGAAAGGAAGAGAGAGAGCAAGAGGGAAGAACACCAGAACATGAAAACGCCCTGCAGGGTTATCTCAGTGGTGCAGCTGCTCCACTGAGAAACGTCCCTAACAGTGACAAGAGGCAATGGAAGTTCAGGAGGACACATGAGCCCAGCCACTTCCTGGAGTTCATTCTCCTCATCCACAGCTACTGCATTAAAATGTCAGAGTGTGCACACTTGTCTGGTTCTTTTAGTATCTACTCTTGGACACGTTGTCCAAAAAAGTTTATCTAATCCCTTTCTGAACCTGCTGATACTGCCTGTGTCTGCACACCCTTATAGCACTAAGCTCCAAAATTTCACTGCCTGCCATGTGGAGACATTTTTTTCTTTAACAATTTTAAATCCCTAGTTCTACTATGACGTGCTTGACTAATAACAGTTCTGCATTCACTTTAGCCACCACCTTAATAATTTTTTTTCTTTCCTTTTTTAAAGTCTCAGTCATATCCCCTGTTCCTTCTCTCTCCAAAGAAAGAGTTCCAGATTTTGTGGTGACTTCTCTACCCCCTGAATAATTTTATTTGCTTTTCTCTCTTCCATCTAATTTCCCTCTGGCACCTATCAGAGCCCTTCAGTATCAAATGTATATTCTTGCATCACGTGTGTTCTCTCTTCAAGGGGATAAATGTTATCTCTGCAACTTTTAAAATACATGGCATTTTCAAATTTGATAAAACACACACTCTCACCTATGCACTGTCCAGTCCACAGAGAATGCTGATCATATCTGGCTACACATGCCTGGCAAGCAAGGCAATGCACAGATCTCAAAGGCTTCCTTACCTAGGTGAGGATGAAGGAAAAGAATGCACTCATAGCAGAAGCATCTACTTTGCTCAAAGTTTAAGGCATCATCTCACAGTTACCACCATATTTTGCATAATTATTGTGTCATAGACCTCACAACACAGAACATAGATGAGAATCATACACCTTAATTAAAAAAAAAAAAAGATGGAAATTTTAAAATTAAGATTAGAGTCCAAGCATCTCAAAGCATCTCTTGTCACCATAGAAGAAATAAAGAAATCTAAACAATATATAACAAACTACTTGTTTAACACTTTAATGACAAGCAGTGAGGAAAAAAGTTCTTTTTATGGCAGTATTTAGTAAAAGACAGGTTCACAAGGAAAATAAATACAAAAACCTCACTTACAAGACATGATGTGCAAAATGTTCTGAAGTCCAAGCAACCAGCTTCTGCAAGAGCTACAATGTTCTGAAAGACAAAGTATTTTTTGCTTGCATTTGGGTCACATTTCCACAGGTGCTGTGAAGATTTCTACATTAGGCCTTTTGCAGTTTGTAAGTATTTTAGTACTTGTAAGTACTTTAGGTGTCAAGCACGAACAGGAATAAGAACTTGCTATTTAAAGAGATCCACAAGGAAAAACAAACCAGTAAAGACTAATGCAGCTTCACCCACACAAGATTACTCAGAAAAGTATCTCTGTGTTGCCAAAATAATGTGAATTAAATATTCCTTAAAATGAGATGGCACCTCTCATATAGTCAGCCAGACTTCAGGGAGGTGACATCTGCTCCTTTGCAAGGATACAACATTTATGTGTCCTGTGGCAATAAGTTAAAACTGCTGTTTATGTTCCCTGGCAATCTGATGAAATACAACCTCAATGAGAGCGATGAGATCACAAACAAAATGTTTTCCTGAACTTATAGGCTGGGGAAACCAAACACTAAAATCTCTACTGATTGGCTGCCCAGGATTTCTTTTGGCCACTATAAGACAGTTAGGAAATAGAATGTTAGTTGCACGATGTTCAAGCACAGAAATCAAACCATTATACACATCTTCAAAGCACATGATAAAATTTAGATAATTACTAGCATAGGAAATAGGAATACATAGGAAATACATAGGAAATACATAGGAAAGCCCTGTGACTATTTCTTTCTAACCAGAGACAACTGGAGCAGAAACCATACAAAACTTCTATTTTTTAAGGGAATTTCTATGTGAATTCATATCATAGGTAACACCAGTGGGTCTGTANATACATAGGAAAGCCCTGTGACTATTTCTTTCTAACCAGAGACAACTGGAGCAGAAACCATACAAAACTTCTATTTTTTAAGGGAATTTCTATGTGAATTCATATCATAGGTAACACCAGTGGGTCTGTACAATGCTTGGCCAAAGCTCACACTTCAGTGAGAAGATAGAGGCAAAGAAATTATAGGAGGATGAGGAAGATAAGGAAACAAGTAGTAGAAGGAGAAATTCTCCAAGATCTCTGTTGTTCAATGACATTGCTAAAAACTCTTTAAGGAAGAATATTTCACTGCTTTCAAGTTTAACAAAGCTGCACACGATGACAAAGAAATCAACCAGAAGCACCTACATGCTGCACCAAGGTCAGCCCTTCCATTTGTTGTTACAAAACCACCTACCTCTTTTCTTTCTTCTTCTGAAGTCTTTATATATCCAGGATCAGTACTCCAGGTTTTATAGAAATAATAGAGAAGACCCATCATGCTGAACACGACAGTGATTTTAAGAATTACATTTGTGGTATGTGATAGTCAGGTTAAGGACTATATTCCTGTAACTCATATCACCACTATTTGTCAAACAAGCAAAATATTCTAAAATTAGTTTATACTACTTTACAAGCAACACACACAAAAAGAAAAAAATTATTTTCACTTTTATAGTGGGATCCTCTCCTTCCTTTCAAGGCCATCTTATCAGAGAAGTGGAATATTCTGTCCAGTTTGAGTGCTGGAGAAGACTTTTACAACTGTATAAACCTGCATCACAATATAGCTCCCTGTCATCCTCCTTAAAAGCCCTCCAGACTTCTGCCTTTGAATATTTCACAGATATAAAACAAATTTGATTTCTTTTTTCCCTCTGAAGCTTTTCTATTTTATTTAAACAATACCAGTCAGACATTCAGAGCTATAAAGCTTCTGACAGCTGTGAGATTTGTTTGGCTGCTGCACTCACCCCTAACTGAAACAGGCTCTTACTCAGTCTTACTTTGTCCCATTCATTTCAGCCAAAAGCAACTAAATACACTCATTCAGAAAAAATGTAACTGAAAGCCACCCT
This sequence comes from Ifrita kowaldi, assembly GCA_013398055.1. Lineage (NCBI taxonomy): Eukaryota > Metazoa > Chordata > Aves > Passeriformes > Cinclosomatidae > Ifrita > Ifrita kowaldi. Next base: position 868,863 of record VZRS01002829.1, read on the forward strand.
GAAACTATTTTGTCACTCAAAGAAGCTCAAGCACACAGACCTAAACAATTCTGAAGGTAACGGGACATTAGGAACAGAGTTTTTATATCATGAACTAAAACCATCTGTGTATCAGATGAGTGGGGAAGAAAAACATGTCAAGATTAACTGTCTCTATACAGCAACAGAGGAATGTGAAGTGGGACAAGTTTCATACTAATTAAATTCATGCATCAAACTTGAGAGCTCAGGCTGCTAAAGAAGAGTCCCTGATGCCACCAAGGAGCAGGCAGAGAGCTCAAGCCTGGAACTACATCTCCAGTGATCCCTCAGTCACTCCAAGAACTCCAGTGCAAATAATTTTTAAAAATCCAGGATGGCAACTTCAAAGTTGTTTTGTCTTATGAACTAACAACACTGCAAACAGTTCTAACTAAAATCAAGACGATAACTTATGAAATATTGGCACAAATGCCAGCTGTGTTTGTTACAATGCAGTTGCAGAGTGCATAGAAGTCAAAATGATGGTGTGTTTCTTGTGCATTACCGCTGGTCTCTTCGCACTGCTATTGGGTTTTCGGAGCTAAGAAAAATCCTTACTTAGAATGGCTGGATTTTCATTCAGTCCAGAGGAAGTTTGACAGACAAATACAGCTAAGTAAAATCCTGAAAAGTTTTAAAACACTCAGATCTGTGATCAGCTCCAGAAGGAAAACACATTCATGAGAAAAAGGGTTGGACAGTGAAATGGAAACATATCCGCTGGCCCATCTCACTGAGCTATGGTTAGGCCTTCAAGAATATTGCTATGATCACTATCTTCAGCAAAGTATCTGACTAAATCCCTACCAGTGGAAATTTTTTTCTCCTTTTAATTTAGATGACACCAATAAAACAAACCTTAAAGCTTCACAACAATTAAATAACACCATTTCCATTTATTCTAGCATATGTGTGAATCCCCAGCAGGAATATACTTGATCAGTTCATCAAAGTCAATCCTGATAATTCTATTAAGGACATCTTAATTGGGAATAGTACAAGAGAAAATGTCATTTGAAGGCTGAATTAAAAATTAATTAAAACTGTGTAGCACTATATTATAGCTGGTTTAGTACAAAATTATTTGCATTTCTAAGTATCTTCCTAAAGGCTTTTTCACACAACTTTATCAATAAACAGATGCCCACTGTGTAACAAAAGAGCAGGGCACTGGAAAGAGAGCAGAAACTACTAAAATGTTTTTGTACTCATCAGTGAAAAGCCTCTTCAAAGAAAGCAAATGTCAAATAGAAATGAAACCACTGTATACTAAGAAGTCAGTGTAACCTGTGAATAAAGACAGGAGACTGCACAGTCTACTTGGCAGGAATACAAAGAAATTTCTTCCTTTTTTTTGGGAGGTGGTGGTGGAGGATGTTGTTTTTAAAGGCAGGAGCATGAATACCACTAACTGTCAAATGCTTATCATTTTACAAAGAAGAGATACTTTTAAAATTATTATTAAGATATGTGTTACCCAGTTATACCACATGCCAAGATACATCCCTGTACAACAGCCTCAGTGAGGAAGATTAAAGAGTGTCATGGAGATGCTAACAGAAACCATTAGTTTTATAACAAATATCTTCATTCTGAAATTCCAGTAACACATGAAATAGCTCAGGTTATAAAGAAGACAAAATCTGCTATCGACAAAAGATGGTACAGATTTTTAGTCTGTGTATAACTTTGAAGTCACTTTGCCCCTTCCCAATGGGATTAAACCAATCTTACCAGACATTAACAGTAACATGGAATTATCTGGAACTGCTCATCACTCTTTGCATGACCAAGTTTAGATTTACAAGAAACTCTAAGGAGAGTTCTATTGCATTTCTTGAGTATAAAGGATATCAGGCAGGAACCAGAAAAACCAGGTCATGGACATCCAAAAAACTGAACTTAGCAGAAATGCTGTGGGAAGATACCTTAGATTCTTGAGCCCCACGAGTTGCCTGAAAGAACATGAAAAAAATTTTTCAAAATATATTTGAAACATAAATCCATAGAATATAAATCATCTGGTTTGTTACTGTAAAAACTTCCTGCACACAGTTTATTTCAAGTCTCTCAAAGCAATCAAGAACTGTCACTCAAAAGCATTCTTTATCCATATCTATAGGGGGTAAACAATGCAAAATAAAACTGGAGAGTGCTCTGCTCCAGCACAGTATTATATATGAGAAGCGCTGTAGGACTGGGTGAAAAGTCCAATCTCTGTCTCTTTGCACACAGATAGCATTGCCATATCAATGACCACTGACTGTGGCAGGAAAAGTAAGAAACAGCTCAGGACAACACTGGGAGGTCTAGGGAGCAGAAGGAGAGGGGATGGCTCATTAAAACTCATTTTGTGACAGAATAGAGCAGGAAAACATTGTGATAAAGCACATTTCTGAGCAGATACCTCAACGTCTACCAGATGCAGACCATCAATAACACTCTTTGACATTAAAATTAGCTAACAGACTGGGTTTGCAGTTTTTTCAAATCTTTCAGTGACAAGAAATTATTATTGTGTATACTTAAATACATTCAATTTCTATGGTCATTCGTTCCGAAAAGTACATATATTTAAGTTCTTCACACACCGTGCAATCATTTCTCAGGAGGTATCTTTTATATTAAATGAAACTAAACTCTGAAAAGAATCATGCATCAGATACTTTTTAAAGTGTCTTTGACAAGTAAATACATAAACAGAGAGAAAAAGCCACAAACCTCACAAACAGAGCCATCCCAAATAGCAGGCTGAGAAGCAAACCTCCTTTTAAAAGCCAAGAATCAGAACTCAAGTTCATGACGTATCCAATGGCCCACATGAATGTCAAGGAAGATGCCAACATCAAGAAGAGCTGTTAAAATTATTACTGTTAAAATATGACAAAGTACTCAAGCAGGTCTTACTTACAAGTATTCAGTTCATGTAACAACAAATGCTGAAAGACTCAAGATAAGACAAGGTGACACATCAGTACATCAAAAGCAGGGGTGAGGTATGACACAAAACCCCCCACCCAAACCACTCCTAGGTGCTTTTAAAGAATTCTATTTTGTGCACCCAGTTTCAGAAATTACTCTTGTTAGAGTTAATTTGCATGTCATTCTAAACACAGCATGCTCTAGTTTTATTTCCATTAGTTATGACTTGGGAAATTACCTCATATTTCTCTACTATTTTCAGTAACCTGTTATTTCTCCTGTTTCTCATTCTTTCTTCCTCTCGTATCATATAAACCATGAAGTGATTCTGACTTTGATAAGCAAGGTCAAGCGGCGTCTCTCCCTTTAGCAACAAAGAGGGTTATTTGTTTGTTTATTTATGTACTTAACACATAAATGATCTCACTTTCAACAGAAGCAAGAAATGAATATAGTTAAAACAAGACTAACTGGGCAGTTACTTCCCAGCCTCACCTCCCCCACTATTTTGTAAGGCAAGGTTAAGCTAAATTCAGAGTGCCAACATGCTTAAATCAGAGCTTTGTAGTTTGGAAAGCTGACACTTGTAAATAGGTTGAATCTATGTATCTGTTGGACTGCCTCCAATAACATATCTATACAGCCATGGGAATCAATACTTCCAACATTTATACTTCTCACTATCAATTTCTACAAATATTAAGATGAAGCTTTTCATATGTGATATGTACAAACAGGCATTGCCAAACACCAGCTTTCACAGGAGGATATCCAATTAATTTGAAGTCTTTATCAGTCTGACTGAACACTAAGAAATGTATTTTTTAAAATCTGCCCTCATGACAATGTTTTTAAGTAGAAAACAGCTAAATTAAGAAATGAAAAAGAAATGAAACAAGGCCCCAAGAAAATGAAACAAAAAAACGTGAGGGAGGCAAAATCTGCAAAGGACACAATTACTGTTGAGTGAACACCAGGCTTGGCTGTTCATTACATGAAGGTTGCAAAGAACCTTTGCATTCATACTTAGAGCCACACCTCAAGAAAGGTGCTACTTCCATTTGGGAAAGACTAAGAACACCTGCTCTTAGCCAACCCCTGCTGCAATTTACATCAAACATGGAAAGGACTGAGATTTTTCTTTACATTCATTTCACACATTCATGCCACATGGGATGAAATATCACAAAGGAAAACATACCTTGACATTTTTTATGTCCAGGCTGGCACCAGCTTCCAGCAACAGATCCACTGCACTAGTATTTCCTGAGGCTATTGCCCAATGCAGTGCAGTATTCTTTTGAACATTGTCTACAGCATTGAGAGAGGGGTTAAACTTTAAGAGAAACCTCATGGGTTCTGGTCTAGATGAAAATAAAGTATTAGAGTTAACAAACAGAAGATAATCTAGACTGGAAATGAAACTTTTGAACACTTTTTAAAACAACAGTTCCCATCTGTGAACCAACAGCAGGTATATAATGCCTTCTCAGAACAAGCTCATCAATGATAGATCCATATTTAGAATTCCAGACCCGTCCTGGAAGTTTTTCTCCAGACTATGTTACTTTACCATTTTAGCAAATATGAGGTACATAACACAGACTATATCTTCTACAACACCATGTGTACCTTGTATCTCCCCCTTTTATTTGTTCTAAATGCATTTCACTGCATCCACACCCATTTATTTTCATTTTGCGGAAAATACAATAAGGCTGCAGATGATTCAACCACAAACCTAAACTTCTTTTAGAAATTTTTTTCATTTCTTTGCTATATCCAATGATCCATTCCCAATTCCTGATCTCTGCAACACTACATATTTTAGTACAAATGGAAGGGAAAGGAATGCCAGTTTAAAAAAAAATAGTAAGGAAAAATTCACCTCACTGCTTCTTGAGTACAATACAATAGACTCTTCTTCAGTTATTCTCTACTTACCCAATGGCTTTTTGTGCTGTTAACATTAAAGGCGTTTGTCCATTGAAGTCTGTCGTGTCTATGTTCTAAGAATAAGATAACAAGCAATTACCAGCGATTTCAGGGAACAGTGAAATTTGGGGCTATACAACTGGCTTAGCTTCACTAATCAACAGAAAATGGACTGAAACCAAATTGTATCAGCCAACAAGCCAACACTAATTTAAAATTTCTTCCCCTTTCTACAAGTCTTGCATGTCATTCCTTCCAGAATATTCTGAGTTTCCATTTAAGGAAATTTTTAAGGGAGGGACTCCACTAAGGATATTTTTAAGTGAATCATGTCAACCATATTTCTTGTTCTCTTTTGCAAAGAAATACTATAAACAAGAAACACCTTGTAAAGCAATGCTAACCACCTTCCTTGTGTAAACAGATGTACATAACAGAAGTACAGAAAGTACACAAAACAGGTTTATTAAAACAAAGAAGGATTATGTATCTCAAGACATTAGTTAGATATCTAACCTAAATTTTCTTCTTTCCTCTTTCTTACCTAATTTTTTTCCCTCTTCACAACAAAAGTTTCCTTGTTCCCTGCCTCCATCCATCCTTACATTAGAGCAGATTTACTGAAAAGAATTAATCACCTGGATTTTTTTAGTAGATGATAGGTGGGCCAATAACTTTATTAAGCCTGTGATATACACCACTATACCTACATTCCAGAAGTCAGTTACTCTCCCTAAAGAGAACTTTATGAGAAAGAAAATAAACTTAACTTTTAAATCCTAAGACTAAATTGTTTCTCAGAATCAGGCTAGATCATACAAGAACTCTCCTGTCATTTTTATTAGCAAGTTGTTACACTTGTCATTAATTCCGCTCATTTCAGATACAAGCTAAGAGACATCAACTACCACAGATACAATAAAAAATTAAACACAGAAATTTCTAATGAAAATTCAGACCTGGTCTGATCATTCATCTGCATTCTTCAATTGATGGACAACTGCATGATGATTAATTACAAAACTGTAATCAAATCATAATCACTTCACACTGTCTATAGATCACATATTGCTTTTTGTTCCCAGATTTAAAAGCCACTGGTTATTTCACAGCACCACAAATCCACACAGCCTTACCAACACTCCTAAATACACTGAAATGTAGGTGAGTCTGGATGTGGGGGGATGACAGGAAGAGGTAAGAGTATTAAAAAAAAAATATATACAAATACAAAAAATATCTAAGTTTGTCTGCACTTACAGCACAGAAGAATAGGTGTAAAATAACTGCTTTTCATCTAGGAAAAAACCCAGTTAATTCTGAAATGTCTCCTATACACAGGCAGCTACTCATAAGCAGAAAACATTTTGGGCATCAGCAACATACCTGGCCTTTTGATATGAGGTAGGCTACGATGGGCATGTGTTGGAACAGCACTGCTAAATGAATGCTACTGAATCCTTCCCCATCAATAAGACTGGGATCCGCTCCACATTTCAACAATAACATGACCATGGGAAGGTGTCCTTGTCTATAACGATATGTGAAATGAAACTATAGAGATGATTTAAAAAATGGATATTTTAATGAAAGCATTGCCTTAAGAATTCTCACAGACACCCCACAAAAGATTTTAGATTCTCATGGTTTTTTTCAGGAAATCATATTAAATATATACCTTAATAAATAAGCCTAGGGCAAAGTGTTAATTTACAATACAGAGGTTATTCTACAGTAATTTCTCCTGTGAGCAGTCATCCAAGTCTCTGACTCTGGCAAAAGATTGATAGTCCAGAAGAAAGCACTGATCTTCCAGTGGGAGAATTTGCGCTCAGGGAAGTTTTCCCAGAAGAATTATTTCAGCTCCTGTTTTCTCCAGCCAAGCAGTGCTTTGTTCTGCGGATCTCAGAAAACGCTACCACAGCTGTAAATACCGACAGATTTGCAATTAGTGGTTGCAAGCAGCATTACCTAATGGCCCAGTGCAGGGGCGTAGAATTCAAATCTCCACCGAGCTGATCCACTATCGCACCTTTGGAAATGTAATATCTGTGTAAGAACAACACAGAAGGGTCAGGAACAGACATAATAAAATAGCAAAACATGATACTGATGATAACCCAGCCAAAGGAGTAAATGATTCATAATAAAAAATTCGCTAGAGAAGCAAATGGACAGAAGTGGTTTTGCAGTAAATGACACTGTTTCAAGAAAATGTTCAAGAAAAAATATAGTCTTTAGCAAGGTACTTCTAAAATCAGCTTTCATCTTTGTTACAGAAACAAACCCAGGAAAATCAAATGGCTTCACGTACTACGTGATTTCACATATAAAGAAACCGGGCTATCTTTACATTTCAGTGACATCTACACAAAGCTAAGTGCATTAAAATTTGAATTCTACCCTTTTCTTCTCAGGCAGCGTCTTCCTTTGTTTTCCAGTACAAAAGCAACAAAATTATTACAGGTAACATGGGCAGAATACACTGTGTTATTGTCCCAGGGACTCCCAGCTTACTTCACCAGCTCCTGTCTGTTGTTTATTGCTGCCCACTGAAGAAGAGTCACATTTTCTTTGTCTGGTTGTCGAACATCGTATCCTGCTTCTACCAGTTCTTTGCATCGCTCCAGCATCCCATACCTTAAATGAAAAAAAAAATGACATTACTTATCATTTCTTCAGTATTCCCCAGTCGGGAGACAGTTGTATACTAAAGAAAAAACACATCTCAGTACGCATCACCCAGCAGTTCCTACATGAGCAAATTCCACGTTGCATTCAATGGAAGCCTTGTAAAAAGAGTGGGGCTGTGCCTTGAGGAGAAGTTTCTATTTAAAGAAAGCTGCTTGAAATGCTTTTATTTAC
>VZRS01002830.1:0-17031 GCA_013398055.1 Ifrita kowaldi
GGGGGGGAGGAGACAACAAAACAAAACAAAATTTGAAAAAATAAGTATGCCTTTGCATACTAGAAACACTCAGTTCACTAAATAGTATTTTTTCTTGCCCTTTTTTCTTTTATTCTTTTTTTACCTTTTTTTTTTCCCCAGCAAGTTTGATAATAATCTAACAAGTATGTATATGCATCATTAAGATGCCCTCAGAGCTTTCTTCTCCAGGTTAAAGCACCCCAGCTTTCTCAGCTTGGGAAAGCCAGCACTGGACACAACACTACGGACGTGTCTCAGCAGCACTGAGTTGAAGGGAAAGATCACCTTGCTCAGCCTGCTGGCAGTGGCCTCCTGTGCTGGAAGGGCCCTTTGCTGGCTCACGATCAGCTTGGTGTCCACCAGGACCCCCAATTCTTTTTTGCAAAGCTGCTTTCAAATGCCCTCAGGCTACACTGGTGACAGCAGTTGACCCAGTAACAGCAGCAGCAGCAGCTCACAAATTACTTGCCCTCACAGCCAGATAAAAATCTTGGCTCAAAGAAAGGAAAAATAACACTGTTAAAACTATCAAAACTACTCGAGTCTTGTGTATTCAGGCTTTTCCCACACATTACCCAATCCTGAGGTTATGTGCATTTCCTTTAAGCATTTCCATTATAGTCAGATTTCCTGGGGTACAAAAGGTCTCTGATTGGAGCCTGCTGGTTCTTCCATACGGCCAGAATAAAGAGTAGGACTGAAGTCTGTGATAAATTAACACAGACCTTGTAATTAAAAGGAAAAGCACTGAAAGTACACATAATATATTTAATGAAGACAGGAGGAGGTAAATGGACAGATCGGTGATATTAGCTGGTAGAAGCATCCAGAGTGTTGCAGCTACACTTCCAACACTGGATAGTGCTACTACCAGCTCACAGAAGACCTGAGGTAGCTTCAACCACTGGCACGTAACACTTGACTTCCAGTGTATTCATAAAGCCTGAAAACCATCACCTTCCTGATCAACCACTTTGCAATGTATGCCAGAGCTACAGCTACACTTGATAAAAACAAAGTAACTACTCCTAGATCCTGGAGGCTGCATGCTACAGCAAACTGAACTGCCAGCTAAAGTATGTCTGAGGGAAGGTTTAGTGGTAAAAACCATGGAAAATTAAAAACCCGGTTTAAATAAGCCCCTTCAGTAATTAGTACTTCAGCCAATTTCTTCCAAAGTTACAAGATATGCAACTGGGATATATATATAACTAGGAGCTTTGTACAGTTGGTTACAAATTTTTACTCTTAAAATATATGATGCAGAAAACCCCAACTATTTCGCACATTTTTTTATTCCTTGAAATAAGACATTCATCCATGGAAGAGATTACTGCTGTCTCTGCTGCTAGAGGTTATAAGCCCCCTCTCACCTTTACATTCACACACAGTTGAATAGCAGCATGGTAGTTGCACTATCTTTTATTATATCAGCTATTATTACCAGGGATCATGTAAGATACTCCATGGGACTTTTGACTACACAGTCCATTTTTCTACTTTATCCCTACTTCAGACATGAAGAATGATTTTTTGTACCCAAAAGCTACTCTGTTTCTTTTACACACATATTAATTGGTCTAATTTAAAAAAAAAAAATCATCACTAACAGTAAACCCCCAAAGATACACAAGCTTAAATTTTATTTCAAGACGTGTTATTGCCCTTACTAAAATGTTTTCTACAGTTCTTATCACTAAGATTATCTTTTAAGCAAGCTCCCTTCTAACAAAACCAAAACAAATTAAAATAATGGAACTAGCCATGCAGATTAATGTAATGGTCTTGTACTCCATGATCCAGGAAATACGTATGTATGGAATATCTCTTTTCCACCTGCACAGTACGTAACATCCTAATCAATTAACTGTCTTTACGAAATATATTTGTTAATCTTTTCCAATAACAAAACAGCTAGTTTAAAAAGCATGCAATTTTCTGTAATTATCTAGTAGTCAAAAGGGATGGAAATCACAGCCTTTCTGAGTAACTAGACAAAGATATCTGAAGTCATATAAAAAGACACCAAAGACACCAAAAGCTGCATAAAGAGTATCTACATGAAAGCAGGAGCCACATCACTTTACATTCAGCCTCTTAAAACCTGATCTGATGATCACTCTTACTAATATAAATAGTTATTTTTACCATTATTTAACACCTCAGGCAAGAAATTACCACAGTAAACAATTACCTGATGGAATTAGTCACCATTAGCTGAGACAGCAGCTCTTACATGACAGCTACACTATCATCACCTATATGGGACTAAAAGGGAGAACTTCAGCCCAAAACCCAGGAGGTGCCAAGAGCATCAGCTGTACCTCTGAGATCACTGCCATGAACTGCACTTACACAGTGCAAAGGAAGGCTGATACAGCCACTTAACACTAGATTACATCAGCAATGGGTTTGGCAAGGGGTTTTCCTGAGCACTGAACTAGTTCTCCTGCTCTCCACACCACTTATCTATTTACTGTCCCGAGTAAGCAATAATCACTTGCATCCCTCATCGCTCTTCTCCCACTTCTTAGACTGATGGTCTTTTTGGGCAAGTACAGTAGATTCTCCAGAGCACAACTCTACTCCCATCAGTTAGTGAGCTAAACAACCCCAGGAGAGGCAGATACAAAAAGCAATTTAACGCCCATGTTACACTACTTGCTATAAAACTAAAGCTGCCAGTATCTTAATGCTTGCATCTCATTCAAGAGAAGACAGTAGGAGTAAAAACTATTCCTTAATTTGGTAGAAAAAACTGCAAATGATAGCTAGAACCGAAAGTCTTGTCAAATTCAGGCTAGTAAAATGGCAACTTTTTCTCTGGTTACTAAGATTAATTAATGCAATGTGATTAGATTGGTTTGTGTACACTTGACGCAGTGTGGTGAGATTCACCAGCCAGTATTGATCAGTATCCAACTAAATGATTTTATGGTGTCTTGTCACATCAGCATTCATAACAATAGGATTACTGATGCATGTCTTTAAAACACATGCATTACAAATAATAAAACATGCATATGTACACTTCAGCAAAAGCTTCTGAATCTGTTACTTTTATTTAAATTTTAATATTGAATAAAATATTGAATAAAATATATACTTCAGGTCTGTAAAATGACTTATTAAAGCTGGAGTGAAAATACAGTGAAGACCGAAGGGAAAACATACTCCCAAATCCTGCAGCAGCTCCAGTCCTACTGCAACCATCCAGCTTTTTGTGTCTCTGGGTCCCTTACTCCTTTCTCCAAGGCCAGTGCTGTCTCACAGATGGCACCTTAGAGCACCAAGCAGTGCTTTAGACAAAGCTGGGGTGTTTTCAACAACCATCTCTACATTTAACCACAAGCTCCTTGTTTTTCAATCCCCCAGGGAGAGAGAAGGAGCCAAGAGGGAATGCAAAGCACTCTGAGTTTCCTCAAGCACGCACAGATCTGGAATAACCAAGACTCTGAGTCCAAGATCCAACAGCTGTAACAGAACACATGCAACCATGATCAAACATTACTGTCTGTACCTGCTGGGTTGGCACTGTCTGGTTCTTGCGAAGTCATACAATATCTCTTCTCTTTTATACACGAATCAAAAATTGTGATTTACTCATTTTTTAATTTCCATTTAAATATCTTTATAACATCCCTTATTTTTCTATTAGGAACACTCCTCAATTCCTAAGTATTTCTGCAAGCAGCAAAAATGAGCTATTCCAATTCTCAATGTTGCCACTGGTTATTAAAGAAGTCACACAGTTCCTGTACAGAAATGTCATTAATGAAGTTTTTAAAACAAAGATATTTTACATTGAAAATGGGTTATTTGGTTTTGCATGAAAGCATAAGGACTTAAGAGAAAATGGTGGTTGTCCAAGCTTCACCAAGCTCAAACTTCCAGTAATCCCAAAAGACACATGCCAATTGGAAATCCTGAAATGGAGCAACATCTCACTGGACATTTCAAGGGATGCAATGTTTTACCTTCTTTCTATAGTCAGGCCTGTCAAATGCCTTTATAACACCTTCTCTCCTTCTCTAATTGAAATGCAGCATATCTGGGGAGAACTTCATGAGCTATCAAAAGCAATGGTGAAAACTCTTGTCACACCTGTGGTCATCCACAAAATGATTATTTTTCTAGATGAAATTAAGTAACTTTTGAAGCAACTTTTGAAGCAACATTGCTGCTGCTTTAAAATTTATAGGCTTTATGAAAATGCAGAAAACAATTTGTCAGATACTTATTGGGCACAGGGCCAGTTCCGCTACACCTACAACACCCAGCTGTTAGAGGCTCCTAATTTTTTTTCTGCCAGCAAGTCTGAAGCAATCTCTGGGCTGATAAGATCAAAAGAAACACTAGTATGTGTTACTAAACAAGAGATTGTATAGATTCTTGTTAAAGCACTGTTGTTGGATCATGATTAAAAGGTTACAATTGGCAAATGCAGGGAGTAACTGAGCCAAGACCGGCAGCACCCGCCAGTCCCAGAAGAACAGCAAAGAATAAAAAAAAATTAAACCCTCAATTTTCTAGTTCACAAATTCTGTGTGTATATACACACACACACACACACACACACACACACACACACATACCTATAGTTAAGCATTTCTGAATTCTTCGTTTGTTTTCTCAACACTTGTCGACTTTCTTCCCCCATTTTTCATATTCTATTAGCCACAGCAAACAGAGCTACAACATACAGTGACAGAGCCACAGAATATCCATTCTGGAAGCTTCCGAGGACAGTCCACTGCTTTCAAGGATGCACAAGGCTTGGGAGACTGAAGCACAAAAAAGCAGTTGCCAAATGAAACCACAGTTTCATCACCAACACAAGCAAAAGTTTTGTATTGTACCACTGGAGGGAACTGAATTCAAATTAAAAATCTACACTTCAAATCCATATTTTAAAATCTAAGATTGGGTCACTATGATCTTCCTACAACCTGACGTGTTCCTCATGATGGCTACACATCTTGCTGTGCAGGTTTGCCCACTGCCGGGCCATGCACTCAACTCAAGTTGAAACTACACAAAGCTCTTTCAGGCAACATCAGCTTATGCAGTCATCACTCCTTCTCCAGCACCTTTTTTTTGCTGATTATTCCATGTGTCTTCTGATGGCACAGAGATGCACAGAAAAACAAATCATAGACATGACCCACCAGAAGGCAACTATTTTCTGTTCTCAAGGACTAACAGGGGCAGGGTCAGACAGCTTAAGCCACACCCAGATCAAATCGTACCCTGATACTAACAACGCAGTCAATTCAATCAGCATGATTTGAACCTCCCTTCGTTATAATTTTGACAAATAAATGTGAGTTAGTTGTGAAGTGTTCTAATTATATTGAAAAGGCAGAATTAGTGATATACTTGAAATACCACACCGCAAATGAAAACTACAAAAACACTAACATCTCCAAATATTAAATCCGTATGTAAGCTGAAATTTAAATCTGGTTACTTATCCTACAAGGGCTTTACAAATGTAGTAAATACTAAAAACCCAATAAATTTTCTTAGTAGTCTGTGCAGATGTCTTGTATTAGGCTTCTGAACATAACTGCTTAGCTCATGTTACAAATAACATCCAAGATTTCATCTCCACCATGAGAATTTCTGCTTATCTGTCTGTTCTTCCAGAGCTCACAACCACTGAAGAATTACAAGGTTTGATATTACCTTAGTATCCAAAAAGGAACTGCAAGTTATTTGTCTTTAAAAGCTTACAGGTGTTGAAGTAATTTTGTGCTGTGAAGCACATGTATTAAAATATTATAAGCACAGCACTTTGCAAAGCAGCATCATGAAAGCCACTGTATCCAGTAATGATTCATACTGGTGAAATTTCTGAAAAGTAGCAGAATGTGATGAATTTAGGATAAGCATTAACAGCTAGTAAAGGGACAGGGTTAAAGAGGTAGAAATAAATTATCTATTTTGATAATTCGGACATAAAAAGCAGGGTTTTCCCACTATTGCAATCATTTAACTATTATGTTAAGTGATGTATTTGATAATTGAAGTCAGTTGGACAAATTTTAAAATTACTAAAAATTTTGGCATGCTCAGATTTATTGTAATTTAGCTATAACAGACAGTCATCTTTTGTGCTCAAGAGCTTCCTGCCCCACATTCCCAAGCCCCTAGCTGTCCCCTCTGTTCTGCCAGTTGAGATGGTGGGCAGGGCAAAGAAGAGGCTGAGGAAACCAATGGAGCAGCCAGCAGAAATACGCATTAAGGAATGTGCTCAGGAACTGTGCATTTCTTTTCTTAAAAATGCTGTACAACTGGCAGACACCTACAATAGAAATGCTATTTCTATACATACATATAGAGCTGTATTTTGCTGTTTACTAAGTGAGGAAAAATATTTAAAATTGATGATAATTATTTATGTCTGTGCATAAATCCTAGCACCTTGTATATGATGTCATTTAACACAAGTATTCCTGTATCTCTCCACACTTTTATCAGAGTTTTCATTAACATTGTGAACTACATGCATTGCTCTGCAAGTAAGAGCCCCCTTGAGAACGTGAGGAGGGGGAATAGCTAAACTGATAAGCTAAAATGCCTCTCACATTGCCCCAGACAGGAGCCTCCACACTGTACAGCTGACACCGGCTGCCATCGTAAGACATCCTCAGGGGAACAGGGCTCTCAAAAAGTAATATTTATGTGAGCATGTTAGGAAAGCTAATCAGAACTGACTGGAGGGGGTGAAAACATCTGTTGAATGGAGGAGTTCATGCTGCAATGGAATTAGTTTCCAGTGAATTTTCCTGAGAAAGTATAGATGCTCTCGTGGCACATGAAAGGAAGGACTTGAGCTCTCGCCACAAATGTCTACTCCATCCCAATGCTGGAGGTTCCTTCTCACTCTGCATCCCCATCACTGCAGTAAGCCAGAGAAGGGGCTCAGGCTGCTGGTGACAGCTGTGCTTCAGAGAGCAACTTGTTTTGCTTTGAAGAGTCCCTCTAATGGTCCTTTTAACCACTTCCTACGTGGAGACTGAGTGGAAAGAAGAGATGCTAAGCAGAAGCTGTGAGAAACACTATTATAAACCGTTCTAGCTCGATTCACAGTGCCTTCCCTATCTTTTTATTAAGCTATAATATTCTTAGACCTAAGAAATAGAAGCTCAAAACTGATACAGAAATCAGTGGAAAAAATAATGGTGTTTTACTGAAGTACTTAATTTTACAAGATTACACAGCAAAGGCCCACACACCAGCAGACATCCATTCTTCCTCCATTATAGAACTTTATTACACCTTGATTAGGATAAACAGTACAGATTATATTATACTCCTCTTTCTCCCAGCAGTTGTAATTTTGTCTTGTTTGTTTTACCAACAATCACTTAAATGTTAGAGGATCTGTCACCCACTTCTGCACACAACACCTACAGGTTCAGGAAAAAGTCTTGGCACTAGCAGAGAATGCTACTAATAAGGCAGATTAATTTTTATTCTTTCTGCTATTGTTACTCCCACCACAACAGAGAAAAAAATAAGATCAAAACAACATAAGGAAAGTGCAACAAGTTTAATATAAGATTATGCCCTTTGGTCATTGTTTAAATATTCTCTTAGAGACAACGAAGTAGGTATGAATGTTTATTCATGTCTAGAGGCATTACTTTTTTGCTGATCCAAAAGAGAATACAACACTTCAAAACAACTAGAAACGTCACAATTTCCTTTATATTACATCCCTGACATATTCTGCTCTGCACCCCCACCTCTCTCACCCTTTGAGGTTCTCTGGAAAGGTAGGATGGCTGTCTGCACACAGCTTCACCTGCTGGGAGCAGGGGAAGGAGGGCTGCCACAAAGGCTGTCCCAGAACCTCCATTTACATCTTGCATGGCATCCATCATGGTGGACGAAATTCCCAATGGCAAACTGCATCCATACAGTGGTATCAGACAAGTATGAAAACGTGGAGAGGAGAGAAAAGGGAAGGGACAGATAATGTGGGCTACCTTGTTTGCCAAATCTCCCGAGTCTGCTCCTGGAGAACTTCTAAAGTACTGTGGTGCTTGGTAATACTGTGATTTTTATTTTTTTGTAACTTTTTAAAAATATAAATGAGGACACATTCAAATAGTATCACAACTGTACATAAAACACCTCAAAGAAAGAGGTCACCTTGATAAAGAGAGTTAAAAGACTCTTGAAAAGGACGTAATTAGCTAAAAGCTGATTATCAAGATCTAAACAAATTCATCTGCAAATATTATTTTCATTTAGCAGTATTAATCGTTACTACGAAAATTAATGAAAATCTGATTCCAGAAAATAGCTGTGCAATCCACTGACATAACTGCAGACAGCACCCATGTCCAAGACTATGGTGGGGTACCCTGAAAATTACCAGGAACATGAAAAAGTCACAATAGGGAGATACAGCTGCATTTGTAACTGGTCACCCAGTCCATCACACAGCTAAATTTAATAAGCTCTTGACATTACTGCAGTATCTCCACGCTCAGTTGTTTCAGATTTCTGGACGCATTCCAGGAAGCTACTCAAAAATTTCAAGTTCTTCATTATTTTACACAAATAATGTAAAATACTATGTGACAGGGAACACACCTTATCTCATGTTAGCCAAGGAGCTATGGATTTACTTCAAGCTCTCCTGCATCCAGACTCTCTCTACTCAGGAAAGGAGAGACTCAGCAAGCACCCCTGAGTGATAAAGAAACAAGTTCAAATGAGAAAACCTTCCAGCAGCAAAACCTGAGAGAGAAGTCTGATCTTCCTTGCAACACTTTCTCTCACTCATATCTTTTCCAGTCTACACCACAGAGCCATCAAGCACTGTATCACTGCTTTTTCAAATACAAAATGCATTAACTAATGGCTAAATATAGCTTTAAAGAGACTATAACACAAACAAGATGTTTAAACAAAATTTTGAACTGCTGCTAATGGTGGATTTTTTTTTACCTGTTTCACACTTGATTTTGCTGCAGAAACATAGCTAACATTGAGTAAAAGTACCAGGTCTATGCAGAGCAGACAGTACAACATGGCATGAGTTCAACTCTTTTCTAATATGCATGTTCCACATTTCAATGCAGCCCAAAACAATTATCCCATGAGATAAATCCCATGAGAAAAACCTACATCTGAAAAATGTCTTGCTCCACTAATAACTTAAAAAGCACTTTTAAATGGATTTTTGTTTATGGAAAAATTAACTAAGTTATTTAAATTATTTTTTAAAATTTAAAGTCTTATCATACATATGATTTTTACCTACAGGAGAAAAAAGATTATTTAAACACCTTTGTTAATGAAACATCTGCATTTAATACAGTTGATTACTGCTCTGAAAGTATACATCGATTATATTCTTTCTAGTAAAATCACTGCTATAGACTTGAATCTTCAAAAACATCATATTTTCAAAGCGGTATGAGACCTTTTTTGCCTCCAAATATTGCATTCAAATAATTCTCAGCACCAAATTAGTCCTAACTGTCACCAGAGTCTACCTCACCTTGGCTTGCCTGGGGAGCCACGACGCAAGTACATTTGGAAGACCTGTCTGGTATGGTTGACAGGAAAGGATGAGCAATAAGTGCAAAGATTTCTTGTGATAAGATAAAAAGTGAAGGAAAGCACATCATGAGGTCACTCAATTCACTGAACTGTGTAAAATGACTCAACATGAACATCTTCAAACACAACAGCAAAGAGCTCGACTGATTTCTTGCTGCTCTCCAGAACACACCTGCTGCCCTTTTGAACTGTCTCATTAAGTATTGCTCTGAAGCACACGGACCAGCTTTAGCTAGGGAAGATTACAGGGCTCCACATGTTACTCTGTCAGGAAATAATTTAATTCTCTGTCTTCTGCACCTGCAGATGCACCACAAATGATGCAGAAGACCAGATGATTTGGTTAAGATCCTGCTGTTAAAGGCTTTTTGATTATAGGACAGGCATTCTGAAAGCAGTACAGCAAAAGGTGAAACGCATCCATAGGTGATCATGAAATATTCGCTCCATTAAACTGACTCAAGAAACTCTGGACTTCCCAAGCTGACATGTGAGCAGATGAACTGCCAGCTAATGAAATGAAATGGCATTCAAAATGGGATTATACAAAAAAAAAATTACTATCTAAACTTTGAAGACGATGATTATAAAGTAAATCAAACAACCCAAAACTCCTTGGGTTCAGGGATGACCAGTTGAAAACACCTTTTCATCTCTCAGCTACTCCTAGACAAGCTCTAAAAACAGGACTAGGAACAAATTGTGGGGCCAGTTCCCTACTGCACCAAAATATGCTATTTTAGTTGTACTCAACAGCATAAACAAGCTATGAGAAGATCTAAATGCAAGGCAACACTAGAATCATCTCTTTCCAACCACAATTTTATTTTAGAGCTAAACAAAGTGTCACAACTACAATTAACACAAGGGGTTAATAAATTCAAACCCAGAAAAATGTAAACTCAAGGTAAAATTTCTTTCCTGCAAATTGCAGCAATGGAATTGAAATTAAACTGCATTTAGTTTAAATCCTATTATCACTGGAAACTCTTTTTTAAAAGTCAGCAGTTTTGGCATAATTATGTTTCTGGCCTGTTTCCTCAACGGTCTCAGAAGACCTTCCTGTAAAACAGCTTAGAGTGCACATCCTACTCTGTAAAATGACAGAGTGCATAATATCAGGGTATCCATCATATATAGATGTGAGTTTTTTTCCCAATAGAGCATGTAAGAACAAATCAATCAACCAAAAGATTTTAGCATATCTTAGCGAAAGTATCCCGAAACAAAGACTTCTTTCTGCTAACTTAAAGACAACTGAAGTAAAAGAAGACATATAAGCTTATCTCATCAAATTTCATCATTCCATATTTAAGGGAATGCTTTCACAAATGCTGCTGAAATCTTTGAATAAAATGTTATATCACAATTTCCTGAGATTTCAGAGATTTTAGTAATTTCTCTGAATCCAAGGCAGAAACAAAAGGATTTCATCTTTGTTTTGTTTCTTTAACAGCAGCCACAACAGCGCAGCAGTACACAGCACCACAACCCCCTGCACTCACCTTTGCACGGCCAAAGGGATCTCTGGGAGAGGCCAAGAGCTCCTTATATTCCACCAGCCAACAACAGCTGTTCATTCAGAGTACAAGCAGAAGCCTATAATCTTACAATTTAGAATAGGCTTATTAAAAAGCTGAAAAAAAGATGGAGCTTTGTGGTTGCTGTTGATATTTTTTTTTAATAACTTGCCTGCCTTGCTACCTTCTAGCACTGTTACTAGTAATATTAAATTACTTTTCAGCATCAGCTGGTGGAGAGAAATTCTTTTGAGCTTTCAAATCACTCAGATGTATATATCACTTCCTACTTTGCAAAAGGTATTTCTAGCCTAGAGCCATTTCTTCATTTTGGAACCCGTAAGAATATATTTTGCGTTCCCTCCATGTGCTCTCACTGTCATTAGGGACTAAAATCATTCCTTAGCTGGACCAGTTTCCTTTTCATGCTACCCAAGTTCAGGTGGTGGTTAAATGGAAACAGCTTTGTCAACACACCACCACTAAATGTAAAGAAATAAAATACATACAAAACATGAAAAAAGAGAAACTGAGAGAGAGAAGATCCCCAAACATGCTCAATTTCAAGGATTTTTTTTAAAAGCAAAAAACAAAACGGGGTTGGGAACAGAAGGATACTTAGGGATTCAAATCTGAACCTAAAGATAAACCAAACTCCGTGCAGCATCCTTGCAGGCTGCTCACAAATCACCAGCCTCTAAATAAAATACAGGAAACACCATGTAATCCCCCCATATTTGTCATTATTTGCACTATTGTCACTATCTGCAAGGTATGGTTGACATCACATGAACCCGAATGTTCATGGACTGCAGGGAATCATTACAGAAGTGAAAACTAGGGAGACAAAAGCAGAGCGGAGTCAAGCAGGCAGCACATGCCCCAGAACAGCCAAAATTCAGACAAACAGATCAGGTTACATGTACTCAAGCAAGTACATATCAGTGTAAAATAGGAACCAAAAGTTTCAGCTATTAAATTACAGAAAAAAAAAACCCTTGTAGAAATGCAATACCAATACAGACAAATGTTAATCTGGACAATATTTAATAGATTAATACATAAGAGATTACTCACATTATAGATATTTGGTTGAAAGTTTGGAAATAAATATAATAGTTCTGGTAAACAAAAATGAACTATTGTGCTCACATTAGTATTTTTAAAGAAACATCTTGCAAATAATAATTTAAGATACTTTATTCATGCAATCAAAATGATGCTATCACATAATAACAGTGGGTATTAATGTTTTTGACACTTTAGATTACCTACTTGGTATCAATTCCAGCCCCCATTGAGAGCAAAAGAAATACTGAAAAAAACCCCTCAACATATTTAAAACAGAAGCAGATAAGACCAGGGTATATTCTCTTTGTTGAAATGATACTGTCTATAGATACACAAAAGGATTCACACAGAGAAGAGGCACAAAGTAAAGTGAAAGCACCAGCCTTTCCAGGTTGGACACTTTCTGGAGGGAGGATTAAAAAACAACTTCCTTCCCAGCAGGGTTGGACTCTTCTCCCACAGAACAAGCAATAGAACAAGAGCAAACAGCCTTAAGCTGTAGCCAAGGGAGGTTCGTTTTAGATACTAGGAAAACATTCTTCACCTAAAGGGTTGCCAAGCATTGGAAGAGGCTGCCCAGAGAAGTGGTGGAGTCATCATCCCTGGAAGGATTTAAAAGATGAGTGGAAATGGCACTTGGGGAGATAGTTTACTGGTGGACCTGGCAGTGCTGAGTTTAGAGTCAATCTTAGAGGTCTTTTCCAAC
This sequence comes from Ifrita kowaldi, assembly GCA_013398055.1. Classification (NCBI taxonomy): domain Eukaryota; kingdom Metazoa; phylum Chordata; class Aves; order Passeriformes; family Cinclosomatidae; genus Ifrita; species Ifrita kowaldi. The sequence goes on from VZRS01002830.1 coordinate 12,904, forward strand.
CTTAATCATTCTGTGATTCTGCTCCACTTTTTTGGTGACTGCATCCAGTTTCTGCAGTGACCAGGGCCTGAATAGCCTTTACCATCACAAAGATATTTGAGATGTCAGCCAAGGGGAATATAACATGCTATTATTTCAGTTCATGAGTTTGTGTCTTTGAGGTATTTTCTCCTGTCATACTTGATGTGCACCCATATGCATGTTCCTGGCTTTTTTCTGAACATCAGAACACCACTTCTTTGAGCAAAGTGCTGTTTTCAGACCAAGCACTGTAATTTTCCATTTCAGCTGTAATAATGACAAAGCTTTCAAGTGGGAGACTGTTTCACAGAGCCTGGAGCACCAGGTGAGCACCCAAGGCTGTCCTCTTGCACAGCTCACTGCGTTTGCTGCACTCTCTGATGCTGTTTTGGTCTTGTGTAATTCAGTCACTTCTGATACAAGGACAACAGAGCTTGGACAAAAATCATCATGACACCAGTTCACGAAGACTCAGTAAAATACATCAACTATTCTGATTCACAGAGAAATCTGTTTTGTTCTCCCATTATGTAAGTTTTCTTCCTCTACCTAGTCACACAGGAGTAGGTTTGTTGGGTTATTTTAGCCAGGAATATCCCCTCCTCACTTTTCTGTTCCCTACCTCCTTATCACTTGCCATAAATCAAATGCTGTTGCAGAATTATGCTATTCAGCCCCCGGAAAAAGTGAAACTGATAATCTGCATCTTTGCACGTTCCTTGAGAAATAACCAAGCAGAGCAGTACACAACCAGAAGTTATTTATCAGAGGAGATTAGTCACTCAGTAGTGGGATAATAACAGCATAGCTCTTATAATATATAAAACACTGAAGGAGGCAACAGCAAAAGGTTGACAGGTAGGGAGAAAAGGAGTTCCATTTTTGTGGAAATTATAAAAGACGATCATTTTGGTAAGTGGTTTGGTCTTTGTATAAATCAGCTACTCCCTCGCTCACAAGTGACATGAAAGATGTGTTTCCTGAAGCAAAGGGGAAAAAGGAAATAACAGTGAAAACATTGATGGAGACAATATGGAAAAGTTCAGCATGCTGAGTTATTTTAAGTTTAGAAAAAAATGCCAGGAATCCAGGGGAAAAAAATATTACAGGAGGGAGGCAATTTTACTTTAATTTTTTTAAATGTGTTGGAAAGAAAGTTATAATCTAACCTTATAAGGAAATATTGCAGCCAGTAAAACTGATTTAAACCATCCAAATTGCAGACAGGATGATGACTGAGGAATTTAAAAAACACCCACGAGAATCAAAGGAAATGTCTTATTGGCTTATCTACAATTAAGTAAAACACAGGTTACCTGTGGAAGAATAATTCACTACTACGACTCACAAAAAAAATGAAACAAAATGGAAAGAACAGTTTTACCACTGTCCCATTATCAATGGAACTGGTCAATTTAGAGCTAGTCATCAGTCTATTCACTGATATTTAGGCATAATTAAACCTGTCAGGACAAGGAAGAGGAATAAATTAGTACACCATTAAGAGTCCTTTTCAACCCTAATTACAAGCTGCCTATCATCAAAAAAACAACCAAAAAACCACCAACAAAAAACATATTAGGGGTTTTCTGTTGCTGCTTTTGTGTTCAAGAGCTTTACTTTAAACTGCAAAACCAAGACACTAAACTGAGCCTTGTACAGGGTCCTTAGCTTGGTACCCCTGTACAAATATCCCAACATCAAAGCAATTCTCTGATTGCTTCCAGAACTTCTGGCAGTGTTTCATACTATTCCTAGAACACCTCCTTCACTACTGGGACAATGACATGCTTTTTCAAATGCTGATCAATACTGTGCTTATTACCAAGGGAGAAGCACACATAAATATATTGTATGGGGGGAAAATCACAGACCCTTATTACCATTTGGCTTCTTAAAACAAAAAATTAAACTCATGACACATACATATCACATTAAAACTGAATGACGGCTGAACACTAGTAGATTTAATGTAAGAAGCCTTTATGAATCTGACCTGAGGTCCCTATGCTTTTGAGCAGAAACAAATCCAAGAGAGAAAATTAAACAACAGAAAAATTAAACAATTGAAAAATAAAAAAGAAATACTTGAGAACTAAATTCCGTTATCTTCTGGTTTCTCTTGAAAATGTGTCTTCTATTGGAAAGCTTTGATATAAAAATTAGGAGCTTTCTCAGGTCTTACCTATAATAAGTACTGAATCTCTAGCAAAGAGCTTTTGCTTCTAATTAAAAACCAAATGTTCACACTTGAAAGGTTTTGATTAATAATAAGACAGCCTTACACAACTGGATAAACATTCTTGTATACTCTGAAAGGGTATAATTTTGCTAAATCTACAGACATTAAAGAAAAAATGGTTAAATTAGAAAAAAAACTTTTAAAGTATTTTCTCTCCCCCAAATATAGCACCATTTTTATCTGCTTGTTAGGTCACCTGAGCAGAAACTACTTTGGAATCATGTAACACATGACAAACCAGGCCTTATCTTCAAAGGTGGTGGTGGGAAAACCCAAAGGAATTTCAAACTCCTGAGATACCAACAAAGAATTAAATTATTAAGTGATTTACTACAGTATTTTGATACAATAATCTGCCTACAATACAGGAATGGGTCAAAGAAAAATTGAAGCAACTCTGGTTCATTACTATATCTTCAAATGTTTAATGTGTGTATTTTCAAATGTTTAATTTAATGCCATATAAGAATGTCAGAAACAGAAACACAATTCTTTCTCTTTTTTAGAGATCTTTCATAAAATTCCTTAAGACACCCTGAGGGAATTAACAGAGACAAATCTGAACTCCCATCTATACTGGGAAAATGACTGAATGAAGTATTCCAGCAATAAAAGCAGCTTTGTCTAAGTTTAGCTCTCCTAAAATCCCTACTTAGGGAACTTTTCACATTCAGTGCTGTGGGACTGAAGACATCTTAATAGCAGGCAGCACAAAATTATGTTGTAACTCACAGACAACCTTTCCCACAGTCTCCTGATCAGATGGCCAGTCCAAAGAGTCGCCCTTCAACAGGCTAGCCCAGTTCTCCCAGCACCACTCCAGCAAGGCTTGTACTCTCCAACCACATTTCTCTGACATAGCTCTCACTTTGGGGATGAAGCTGTAGAAGCAGAAATCTTGTGGGCTCTTTCTACTTATTATAACAAAAGACTTTGTCTTGATAGCACCTTAAAGAAAAACAACTGTTGGATCCTGGAGAAAACAAAAATGCGGAAGGGTGAAGATGCCAAGAAATAACTTCCAAATGCACAAACTGTTCTCTCTGCTTCAGACATAAGTACAGCATTTGAAATGCTAAACAGGTGTCACTTTTCACTCCAGAATTAGTAGTGTAACCTCAAATTGTAATTTTTTTTGCATAAAAATGCCTTGAGATAAGGGACCAAGGGAGGAACCTTTTCTCACCTAGCTATTTGTGACCATGTCCATTGCTGAGCAGCACTTTAATAGCTTTAAAATCATGTACTGGTATTTTAATATACACCAAAATATTTATTAATCAATAGAATTAAGTATCTTTATTTCTGTCTTTTGTATACAAAGTTCCACTACCTAGAACAGTATTTTCCATATTATTGACACATTAAAATAATCAAAATATTTTGTGCATCTTGATGCCAAATGCTGTTTGTAGAAACTGCATACACTGGAACTTAAATACTTTATATTGGGAGTGTGAAAAAATGCTCATTTAAGCCAGTTTCACAAGTGCAGTTCACTGCTGGAAGATGCTTTGGAAAATAAAACATCTCACACAGAAATTATTTCTTGATATCCACTGCCTCTACCAGACCACACTGGTCACCAGCTGCTACTTTTAAATGGCTCTGTTATTCAAGACGAAACAAGAGAATGAACTTTAAGATCTTTGGTGGCTACCAAGAACATAGAAAGAGACATTAGTCAATCTTTCCTTTCAACATCATCACTACTACTCAAATGTCCAGTGAAGGGCACTTTCTTTAAGTCTGATAAACAGCTCCAGGGTCAGAGCTGATTACATATAAGTTCTGAGTTTCAGCAACTTAAAAGAGCTTTTCTTTAAAAAAAAAAAAAAAAAAACCCCCAATTTTTATTAAAAATA
>VZRS01002830.1:17065-82696 GCA_013398055.1 Ifrita kowaldi
TGTTTAAAAAAAAAAAAAACAAACCCTCACATTTTATTAAACATATGTGCACACTTCCAAATGTCAGGAATTCCAAGCACTTTCCTTATGACTGGAAAATTGTACCCACTCATGGTCTCTTCACACAGTCATTTCAAAGTGAAACTGAGTTCAAGGGCATGCAGATGACACAGGGAAATTTATTTGTCTACATTTTTGTCCTGAATTTATACAAAGTCCAATGAGCTGTAATGAATGCCACAAAGAGGAGTACATCGTGTACAAAATAATCTTACTGAAAAGAAATACTTCCACATCTGCCTCTGTTCAGTTCCATCCTGCACAGACCGCAAAATGACACAGCTCAGAGCAAATTCAGACAAGTAAATTATAAATGAGTGTTGGACTCTTCTTACAAACAAGTTAACAGAGATTTAAAATCCAATATGCAAGGGAGTCAAAGCACCTGCCAGAAAGCAGCTTTGTAAAGAACACGGTGCATCTCTCCCTTTGCTATAAACGCTTCAGCAATGAACAAAAGGAGGCAGCAAGGCTGTTACTGTTAACCCAATAGAACATTTTCTTCTAATTAGGAGAGAAGCTTAACTTCCAAACTTTAGTGAAATTCAAGAGGTAAGCAAAGAGTATGATATATCCTATATCCCAACAATATTATTAGTGCTAAATTTTTAGCATGAAGTTTCCAGGGCAACCTGAGCATCACCTTATATCACTGGATGGCTGCAAAGAACAGAGGTTGCCAAGCCACTGGGACCCAGCTAGACCAGAACCTAACACTGCAGGAGGCCATGTGGGTTACCAAGACCATGTTTCACTGCAGGTAACCCCATTAATTAGTTTATTATAGGAATTAAGTACATCTATTGCATGACCTATTGCAAAATAAGCAGTGGCATTTTGCCCATATAATGAAGAGAGCAAAAGCTTACTTTTCACACGTACTTGGAGGACTCCGAGTCAGTCACTTGCCTACCCAAGCCTCTCAAAGAGATGTTAATACTAAACTTTTTCCCAGCCTTTTCCCAAGTTTATTCAGGTAGTCAGCTGTTCAAGGCAGGTATCACCCCTTACTAAGTTCATGTAGCTCCTGATACACATTGCTGGTGCAACTAAAATTCAGGTCTCTGGTCGTTCTTTCATTACTTTGTCACATGATGGATTTTGTGAAAGCCCTCGTGTGCCTCCTTTGTGAAAGGAGATAAACTGACATTGCATAGTGAAGATGGGAAGCACCATCCTTATCACCTCAGAAAATGTCAGCCTGAGCAGTTCAAATTTTAAAAAGTATATTGGATATATATATAATACAATATAATAAATATAAGCCAGGGCTGGTAACTATTACAGGGATTCTAAATGTAAGGCTAAAACAATGCTCATTCCAAGGAGTCTTTCAATGCTCTGATCTAAAAAAAACAAAATTAAAGAAGAAATAAAAAAAAAAACTTCAAGTACATGCTTAAATTATTATTTCCTGTCTAGCAAAGAGCTTAAGTCACTTGTTTGGTTAAATACTGTTGAAATCAAGGGGACCTATATACACTCTTAAATTCACTCCCTACCGAGTAAAGCACTAGAGCATGTGCTAAACATGCCCTTGGGAATTAGTGTCTCATGCTGCACACTCTCACAAATATTTAGGCACATGTTTAGTTTCGTCACCATGAATATTTCCATTGATAAACATGTCCATAGCTGTTAACAGGAAAAAGACCTGAAGCATTACTAAAGAGGAAATTTATCGAACAAATTACAACTGCAATATTGCTTCTTTTTGTAAATAACAATCCCAGAGGTAAATGAGAAATTTCTCTATATGAAGAGATAAGAGTAAGGGAGTCAACACTGTTAAGGGGAAAAATATACTACAGAAGTAAAGCAAGTTATTACCACAGCTAACAGGAAAGTAAATTTTCTTTGCTCAGCTTCACATCTTTTCCATACTTACAGTTCTTTAATAGGGCACGTAAATCCAAAACAGCATAGTATTTGCATTTTTAATCCCATGTAATTAATGACCACTTTCCCCTCTTACTTCAATAAGAACCCCCATATAGGAAAATATAAGCCAATTGATGCCATATGTCCCTCTGAATTGTTATTCCAGATGTATTCCTTGTATTCCTTGGAGTCATAGAATTGAAGTTCCTGTTTCCTTGAAAAATAACACATTCCTAAAAACTCAAATGAAGCAATTTTGAATATAAAGAAGTTTATTAATATGATTCCTTTTTTTGGTAATGTTCATTTCCTTCAGCAGTTTTTCCTGTAACCTAAGTACAAAATAAAGGAATAATTTACCTATAACATATTAAATTGTCAAGAAGCACAAACACACTTAGCTTTAGCTTTTAGCTTGAGATTTCTCCGGCCAGAATGGCTACCTAGCACTTAGGCATTTGAGAACTAATTTTTAAGTTTTCATTTCCATTAGCACAGGAAAACTTCACTCATAGTCTGAAGCAGTCGGATTTGATCAGAATTCTTGCTTTTGAAACATTGCAATCTTTCATTATGTTTTTCTTCAGCCTTGTAATAAAGAAGGAAATAAAAATGCACCATTTTTGTGGGAATATTTGCTTAACTGAAGGTTAACTATGCTTTAAGTACTGCAAACAGAAAATCAGAAGTGGGGAAGGGAGTTGCAGCAATAGCTTTCCCACACTGCCCTGCCAACAACCTCAACCTTACTGGGCCATTTTCTCTAAGGGCTAGAAGTAATTAAGTTTCATTGCTAAATCAGTCTTGAGGCTGTCTTGAGCAGAAAAATCACTTATGCTTAATTGCATGCGGTGATGTGGTGAGCAGTCCAATAGGCAAACTGCAGATACCAGTTTACTTTTTGCAGCTCTGCAGGATACTTATAAATGAAAGGTCATTATTTTATCCAGGCAGTCACTTGTATAATACATATTTTCTACAGAAAACAGTGCCACTTCAAAAAAGGCTCATATTTGAGTTTTTGCTACATAGTTCTACTAAATATTATTTTGAGGGTTGTTGGGTTTAAAAACTTGAGTTTCTGAAACTCAGGAACAATTAAACTGAATATTTATTCTACCATAATAAACATATATTTAATAATTATATTACAATTTTATAGATTGTAGTACAAATATTTTAAGAAACAATATATTTAAAAAACTGAACTGCCCATCATTTTTAACATAAGAAGATGCATCTGTAACATAAGTATGTACAGTCACACACACACATCTGAACACATGCACATGGCCAGAGGAATGTTCTCCATGACCAAGAAACTCTACAGACAGTTTGCTAATCAGAACCACATATTTTTCACCTGATTCCATCAATAAAGAATTAGTTTCCATTAAATTGTAACTGACAGGAACAGATTGGTTTCATGGTTCAGAGTGGGAGAATTGTTCCAGCAGTTCATGCACCCTAACATTCCTGCTGCTGGCAGACCAGATCTTCACCTATCGCAATCACCTTGCACTGAGATATCAGTCAAGAAAGACAATATAATCCTTCCTAAGTGATTAAATATTGTAAAAATATTACAATAAATTATTACAATGAACCCGTGTAGACTGTTACTACAGAACTTTAGCAATGTTAATTTCCATTAACATCCACTATTCCTGATTCTTGAGTACCCACAATGCTCACTCCTGAGCAGTGAGCAACAGCATTTGATCTTGCTCGTAAGTAACAACAACTTGCTTAACATTTGTAAAGGTACCTAAATATCTGAGGCTAGACTGTTCTCCTAAACATGCTGTTATTTAGGTATAGGGTTGGCCTCCCAGGGTAAATGCATAGAAGTTCTTTAAAAGAAGGAAGAACATCAAAGATTTCTAAGTTAGAAATTATTTCAGATCGCTGGAGGGTAGTACCAGTCTTACAGTGTCCAAAAAAGCCAGCTGTGCTCACCCAATAAGGATCACAACCCGTCATGTGATAAAAATGTTCTAGTGTCTCTTGCCCCGCCACCAAATAATGTCACACCAGAAATACCTCACCCTGTGTTCGGTAACAGCTCCCAATCCTAGTAGACAACCTTCCTATCAACAGTATTTTCCCATACCTTCACTTTTTGGAAAGAACAATAAAACCATTAGCCTTTATAATCTGGAACTGCTTACCTTAGGTATTGTCATTTGATTTTTCTACAGATTAGGAGAAATTAATGTAAATTTTAAATTTTATATAATATTAATCAAGTATATGCCCAATAAAGTAGGATCATTCTAGCTTTATACCTACTGAAAAATGTTTGAAAATTTAGGTCTTTAAACACAAAGAGCAGCACACAGAATCACAACATGATTGTTTAAGTTGGATGGAATGGAAAAAGCTTTCTCACTGACTGTAGGCACATTCACCCTTTTTTCAGAAACCCAAAAAAAGACATTTCAAACTGCATTTTGATTTATGCAATCTGTTAACATACAGGACAATTAAAAGTTACCAAAGATAACTATTATTTCTTCTTTGTGTTCAACAATACTTTACTAAGTCAAACACATGGACAAGAAGCATAAAATAACTTGAATTGAATGAGAACACTGTTTTCCAAAAGGACTATTACATTTAATTAGCTGAAAATCACGGAATGTTACACTGACATTAAGACACTCCTTCTTCAAAGTAACTGTTCAGCCTGGAGAAGAAAAGGTTGCACAGAGACCTCACAGCAACCATCCAGCATCTGAAGGGAGCCTACAGGGAAGCTAAGAGGGATTTCTTCATCAGGCACTGTAGTGATAGGACAAGGGGGAATGGCTTCAAACTGAGAGTACATTTGGATTAGTTGTTAGAAAAGAAATTCTTTACTGTGAGGGTGGTGAGGCACTGGCACAGGTTGCCCAGAGAAGCTGTGGATGCCCCATCCCTGGAAGTGCTCAAGGCCAGAGTGGATGGGGCTCTGAGCAACCTGGTCTAGTGGAAGGTGTCCCTGCCCATGGTGAGGGGGAGATGGAACTAGATGTTTCTCAAGGTCCCTTCCAACCCAAACCATTCCATGACTCTGTGACTGTACATACAGCAGTGATTCAGTTGACACGCACATATTTACACTGAGAAGCATTAGCGAAGATGGTGTGCGTTCAAGTTATTCTTCCAATAACTTGAATCAAACAACTTGCACAGAAACTGAAGATCAGTTGAGTGTATGCTTTAGTACCAGTCAGCATTCTTAAATGCCTAGAGGAACGTGAACAAATTCTTAGCTTTATCAGCTTAAGTATCTTCTTACAGTTGCCTATTTCTTCAACTCTATAAAAGAATTAACATACATCAGTATCAACACCACCAAAGTGAGAAAGAAGCATTATTAAAGCATGTGAAGCTCCAGTAGCACCTACTCTGCCTTTCCTCATGTACAGGAGCAGAAATCCCACCACACATGATCTTTACTCTGGCAGAACAATGGAGCTGCAGGGGGCAATTCTGGGGGCAGGTTTTAAGTATAAAGCAAATGACAGCTTCATTCCAAGGCCATGACATAGAAGACCAAAAAACTAGATTAGGAGCTAAATATATTTCCTTACATTTAGCTTTGTTCCCATAATTTTTATTGTCTACTTTTACCATGCACTCACTGCTTTGCTGATGGAAAAGAGTGAGAAATCTGAAATATATAGGCAAAGTATTAAGGAAAAAAAAAAGAGAAGTCTTTAAAATAGGTAATTCCCTCCTTACTGTACTCCTTGCCACTACTTTCTTGGTGAAACACACCTGGCAAATACCTCTGAGCATAATTTAATTTACTTTTTATCCTTGTGTTTCACTTCATTCAGGGAAGTTATGACTGTTCTAAGATAAATACATACCATGAGCTTGCACTAAAGAAAATTACAATAACAAAAACAGCTAGCATGGTATGTTAAATGCCTGAAGTACTAAATCCCATTGTTCCACTCCATGAAAAATAGACAGACTACATTTTCCATACGCTTACAAGAAAAATACAAAGTATGAGTCACCTAGATATTATTTCACTTCTGTTTTGAAAGTTAAGTTCTCTAAGTTTCCAAACTTGCATGTTCCCTTTCTTCAGTGGTACCTCTCCATATTCTGAAATATGTAGCCACTACCCTACTTTCAGATCTTTCTACCTTAAATTTACACCAGACGTGATTCCTACAGTGCATTAATTTTTCACATTCCCTAACAAATTAATTCCATCACAACACTTTAAAATTATTTAGAGCAGGTCAATACTTTATCAAGACTCGAGACGATTTTTAGTAAGGAACAGACTAACCTCAGGCAAATGGCATATTAAAAGAGCAGGAAAGTTCTTTATATTCAGCTATGCTTTTGAGACAAATTTTCTTTCCTCTTCATGATTAAAAATTAATTAAAAATCTATAGACCACTTAAAATGGATAACCCAGGGCAAGCTAGACAAATAACACCTTCGCACAAATGAATACACGGCGAAAACAGCACTGAAACACTGCACACTGGAACACCTCAAAGGCAATCTGGTGGTTCCCCTCCCCAGGGTTCAATGGCATTCTCAATCTCTCTCACTCTCTCTCTCCAATCAAGCTTTAGTTTTCACTGCATTTAATCAGAAGAATTACTTACTTCTGATTTACTTCCAGATAACATAGATAAGGTATGCCAGTCTTTGGCAATTAAATTACCTTTGAACTGTTACCCATTGTGACCTGCCAGAAGGATTTTCCAGATCCCAGTACTATTTTAAAATACTTCTGACACATATGTCCCACACCAAAACCTTAAGCCAGAGGACTATTAAAAAGTTCTATTCTTGTGGATATGCTTTATCCATTTGCTCCTTCTTTATAAGAAGTTATAAAAGATAGACTCCATACTACTTCCAAAATAGATTTCACTAATGAGAAAGCAATAACTATGTATGCCAATAATTTAAGTTAGTTGTTAATTGATGGTTCAGAACACTGTTATAGGATACCTTTTTATTTTTAATTTTTTTGAACAGTTTTGTTTTTTTTTTTGAGAAAGCTAAAAATTAAAGTACAGATTATTTTCTTATGACAGAGAGAAGGGACCTCCCTTTAGATGAACAGGCACTCAGACCTGCCTGCAAGCAACTCCTTCCTTTTAGTTTTGCAAATATTTTTCAAATATAAGTGGGTAATTATAACAGAAATTAATACTGAAACCTACTGGCATTTTGGACTTACACAACATTCAGAAATATGATTTGGTTAAATGAAATTTACACTGTTTTGCAACACATTCAATTTAAAAAATACACTTGTTTTCCATGTGCCAGCCACCCTTAACCAGGACAGGAAAAACCCAGAGGATAAGATCCAAGAGACTGACAATCCTACTTGAAGGCAGAAACAGCCCATGGAAGCTGTGACACGGCCATAAAAAAATTTAAGTTTCCTCGCACCAAGTCTGGTTTGCTAGGAATCACATCCCTGCAGTGAGAACAAACACGGCTCACTCTGCCCAACAGCGGTGCCTTTTAAACATGCCCTTGGCTAAAGACAGACACTTAAGAAGTCAAGCACCTTCAGGACTACAGTGTAATTATGGTGTCTCTACTGCTGCAAGATTTATGTAAGTCTGAGAAAACATCCTTCCTCACATATTAACATGACAGTACCAAAGTATTCAAGAAAAAAGCATGGAAACCAGAGATGCTCGGGGAGCCTGTGACAGCAGAACTTTTGAATCCTGGATAATAAAGACATCTTTGTGGTAGGAAGGCACAAGGGTGAGGGGATCAGATGTCCAGTGTCCCACTGCCATTCGGTTTCTAATGTGCCTGTAAGTGATTATTCCTAGTATGTCCCTGAGCTGAAACCACAGGAAACTGTGCACCCAAAGGAATTTCATTTAAATTAAAATTAATCTCAAACTATTCTTGGTACTTCTTCAGAACCTGCAATATGATCATTTATGAAGTATTCCTGGGTTTCATGTATTACAAATGAAACTGGCCAAAAGCACAAGCAAAAATACCATTGTGACAAAGCCCAAAATTTAAGAACCAAATGTAGAACCCCTTTACATGGAAAAGAGATTATCATTTAATGAATACTTAGTTCCATGTCATCTCCACATTACACAACTAAGTATGATGACAGGTGTCATAATATCTCTTTTGAATCGCTCCACTGGCAAGTAAAATTAAAAAGTTCCTCCTCATAAAAAACGTCATTACAATTACTGCTAATAATACAAAAGGTTCATGTCTATATGACTTAAATTCCACAGGTGAGTTCACAAGACTCTACACTGCACTCTGCTATGGCATAGTGAACTGGGAAGAAAGAGGGCAAGGAAAACCTGAGCTGGCAGTAATGTCACTTCAACCTTTCCAAGGTTCTTTTAGTACATCTGTGGAACGAAAAGCAGTGCTGCACGAAGGAGCATTTAATATTGCTGTTCCCACTGTTATGTATTCACTTGTAAAAATACTAAAGAAACCCCATTTTAAAGATACTTACTAATCCCCCTGTTCTACATTTAGCGAAATGTGGTATCACAAATACATCATCAGTATTAACTATGAATACAAATCCACAGAAATTACTTTTTATAGATATCTGGGCTAAATTCATAAAACTTCACGCTTCACTTTACTGAATTTACAGAAAACACACAGAATGGTGAAATCTGCTAAAAATAGCTTTAAACAAAAACAAAGACTTGTCTTCTTCCAACGAAGTCCACTTTCAAGCATGGTATGTAGTGCCATTGCAATGCATACAGTTACATGTATTACACTGCAAGGCCATAAGCCATTTTAGGCTAGAAAAACTTGTATTTTTATATATATTTATACTTTAAGTTTGCTTCACAATGATACTTTCATAGCTACAAATGCTCCAGCCTCATCATTTATGACAGCACTGGTTTGATAACTCCGTTTAAGCTGCACTGCTGCTGTATCCCCAAGATAAGACACGCGTGTATAGGTGCACATTTGCTAAACATTGCTCATTGCTCCACATGGACAACATAACTGGAAATTCTCAAAGGAATCAAGAATCATCAGCAGCAAATCACCATGAACTCTGGCTGGAGGCTGGTGACTAGTTCACCTGGACATGAGCTAAGTAAATTGTGGAGACAGGACACCCTATTCAGCCTCCTCCTCCTGACTTTCTTCCAGTGTAATAATTATCACACTCTTAGATAGCTTTGGACGAGTATCTCTTCAGGCATCCCAGCTAAATCCAACCACTACCATGAACTGAACCTCACAGAAATTTTAAGACACAGTCTGGAAATCCCTTTGCAGACTTTGTTTTCCAAGGCATTTCCTGAACAATGCTTTTGTGTAACTGGTGGGGGGCAGGGGGGGTGCAGGGGGAAGAGGGATGGGAAGGAACAAATCCACCAAATATCCTACATAACTGGTATTCACTTGTAACGCTACAGACTGAAGACTCTGTTCCTTTCTTTGAAGTTTCTTAGAAATATCTCAGCTGCTGCAGACATTATAAAGTAGACCCCATCATGCAGCCTAAGTTCTTTTTTGTTCTACTTCTTCTATGCAAGTCTTTCTCTTCCGCAAGAGTATTTTTCCTGTCTTTGCCATCACAAGGCCAAAACATGAAGATTTCACGGGCCCCACCGTACTGACGGCTCCCCATTATACCTTAACACTTCAGACAGAATAACACAGTCCATGGAGCACGGCCCTTCTTTTTTTCAATTCTAAGCCAGCAAAGGGGTTTTTTCCCAGATAAAATTAAGGAATCCTATAGACATTATCTTTAAAAAAATGCCCCAAGCATTTTTCAGATGAAAAGTGATTGAGACAGTTTACAAATTCATAAAGATCTTGCAAAAATACAAGCTATCAGCCACAGAGATAATGCATGGCTGGTATCAGTTGTGGCTCTCTGGGAATCATAACTCTACCATTAGATCTGTTGTCTATGTCAGCCTATGTATTTTATGCATTTTTTTAAGGGTTCCACCCTCTCAGTTTATCCCCCTGCTCCTTCTCTGTGTGCATCCGTTTCCCTCATCTACAGGGACTGAGAACATCAGACCTGTAAGCTCATTGTCCTAACCAGATCTCTCCCTGTACAGTATCTCTTCAGAATATACAAATCCTATGAGACACACTAGTTCTGGTATGTCACTGGCGCAATGTGAATAAAATTGGTCATTTCCAGTAAAATTTTGGAAGTTCTCTCTTTCTCTCTCTCTCTCTCTGTGTATAGCCACCGAACTTAATCTTAGCTTGTACCAAATGTATTCCATGCTGCTACCATGTACCCAGCAACTCCTCACAGCCCATTGCTGCCAACCCTTGCTCCTCCTTACAGCTCTCCCTTGGGGGCTCAGCACACAGCAGTAGAGGCTCCAGGGAATGCAAAACTGGAAAGCACAGTCAGCTCTGAAGCAGAAGCCTCCTTGTATTCCTCTTCTCACTCATTTCAGCAGGCATGCTGTTGCTGCTCCTGTTTCCTCAACCTCATCACTGCTGCCACATCAGCCAGCACCCACAGAGCCAGCAGGCCTGTCTGGAAGAGACTGGACACTGCGAGAAACAGATGGCAGTAGATCTGAGCCTCCTGCGTGAAGAGCAGAAGCAGAAGAAACAGCTGGAGACACTTTCTAGGCGGTGCCAGGTCCAGGTTCCCCAAATGCACAGCTCTCAGCTGTGCCAATCGCCTGCTCTCAGCCTTGTGTCATTAATAAAATGCATCCTAGCATTTCCTTACAGAGGCACAGCCATGGGATTTGGTGTGATCACATCCACATCTGCTCCATGATTTTTGGATCATTTGGGAATCAGCTAGAAGTGCTAACAGAAACGAATGTTAGGCTCTGCCTCATGCTCCACTCCCACAACAACAAAACTGACAGAAATAACTAATTAACATGAACAACAACATACTGAATCCTGAGAATGAATTATGCTTCTAGGTTTGATTCCCTTCCATGGATGCTACTACACTTAAACCCAACTAGGGGCAAGAGAACCGCTGCAAAGATTCTTCAGGAACCTCTATGATCAATATTCCACAGTTAAATAATTTTTGGCACTATGTACCCAATTTTGATAACTGGTTTTGGCAGCACAATTATCTAAACTCTCAACTGCAATTTTATAAACCACATGCAAAAGTAGAAAGACCAAACCTGTACAACCTCATTTTTCAATTTTTTCAAGGATAATAAATGAAAAACATAAAAATTCTATATGCATAAAGGCCTGATAAGGCCAAATGAACGAGGAAATGTTGAAAGGAGAAATAAAAGGGACTGCCAGTGGACATTCAATATAATAACTTATAAATCCACCTGGAGATGACAACTGGACCCTAATGGACAGCTTTTCATGCATCCTGTTTTGCCTGCAGAAGAAATGTTTGCACATTAATCTGTTCAGCGGTACAGACAGAATACTGTCTTTTTTTTGTATTAATTTAAAACAAACAGGTATTTTGCCTTCTAATAGTGAACACATTTACCCTCTCTCAAATTTTAAATGGTGTTACATTTTTAAGTTCTGATGTGAAAGTTGAACAGCACTTTTGCACATTTGGACTGCTGCCTCCATATTTTGAAATTTCCATTTAAAAAGTTTCTCTGTTTTGATTTTCACTGCCAAATTCACACTTCTCAAACAGAATACAGTCAACTTTAATTCATATTCAACTTTTTTTCTGGCTCCCTTTCTAATTACGTTCTGTGCAAACATCCAGCAATTTCTTGGAAGAGCGAAAAAAAATTTTAGTATGACTCTAGATAATCGTATGTTTCTTCTGGAAAAATTAGTTTCATTTGAATAATGTAATTTCTCATTTTCAGACTAAGTAAATCATAATTACACAATGGAATTTAATGAAAAGATCTCCTTTAAGCAAAAACATTTTCTCCTGCATAAAGTCCAATAAAAATACAAGAGAGAAAAAAGGTATTTTCTCGTTTCTCCCGCTGCCTTCTTACACAAAAAGCCAATTCTGGACCATTATTACATGTTTTAAATATTAATTATCTAGCATAGCCTTAACTGCATTTCCATTGAGGCCCCAGGAATACCTCAGAGAAAGTATCACAGGACACCATACACCAACATGAAGTTCACTTTCTCCCACATCCTTTCTTGCTAACCATGGTTACATCTTCTCACCACTTATGTTGCTGCTTCTCCCCTGGTTCTCTCTAGCCCTTGAGGTGGTTTAACCGATAAAAGATCAGAGGGAATATCTAAAGAAAAACATAAAATTTTTTCTACCTCATCAGTGAGCTGAACTGGCTCAACATAAGTATGATGCATAAGATGTATCAGATTCAGAAATTACTAATATCATTCACAATAGACATTATTACGTCTGTAGTTGTCCCAGTATTTTGCATTGCAAACAGTACAATTAGTTACTCTTAAAAAAAACTCCATAATTTTAATTTTCCATAATTCACACCATTCACTGGGTAACTACACAAACTTTTTGGGCAGCCTGGTCATTAAAACATAGAAAACTAAGTACCCTGCATTGAAAAAAAAAAAACCTAACCAGGGAATTTGGAAGGGATGCATATATTCAGTAACCAACACTTCCGGAAATGGCATTACGCTCCTCTGTAGAAAACAGCAGTACACAAAATACATAGAGGATCCATATATTCAGAAAAGCTATAATTACAAACAATGGCAGGACATGAAATCTCAGGTACATCTTTAGACTCTGATGCAGACATACATTTATTTTGTCACAAAAGAGAAATTAAGGCAACCTCATCAGCATAAGGAACATTTTGCAGCACAGCTGGGATTCCAGGGTCAAGATTCCAGATTGAATGCTATGTCTCTGATAAGAATTTTTCACAAACTTATTAGGAATTTGATCAAAATCATATTACCATGAAAAAACACTGAGATTTCAAACACTAAAAAACCCTACACACTGTAGCATCCAGCTGTGGCAATGCCTAGATCATTCCTCACTTCCAGTGTCATGATTGACTGTAGTATTTTATGTTTTAAATTAAATTCAATCTAAGTATAAATTGCATCAACTCATATTGGAGATATCATCAATATCTCCAATTGTTCAAAACAATGTTTACCTCATATAAAACTATACAAAGAAGGAAAACAATGTTCACCATGAACAGAAGCATGTATCATGAACATAATATTCAAATACATTTATCCTCTTTGGAATAATTAATGTACTAATACTTCGTATATTACATGAAGTTACTATTTCTTGAAAGGAATAAAGGATGAAGTAACCTCTCCACAGCCCCCCAGTAACAAATATTGACTTCATGTGAATTTCTCTAGATTTGACAATCTTTGATAGAGAAAATTCAGTGAAAAACTGGATCACAGCCCTTGGCAAAGCAGATGAAAGGCCATTCTCTTGAGTCACTTCGATCATATGGCTAAGTTATGATTGAAGCAAAGAGAAAAATAGAGTGTTCTTTGAAAAATATTTCATTTCTGACTGGGCAGGATTTAAGTTCCTGTTCTTCTTTAAAAAAATACTGAAGTGTAGGTATGCAAGTTATGTATAGACCAGCTCTCTTCACTTACCTGAAGACAGTACGTCTTCCAGGAATTTATAAAGCACTATAATAATAAAGCATTATATCACACATAAATAAGGAACAAAAAAATACGGACATATTCAGCCTTACTTCTCCATGTCTTAAAGGTGTGATAGCTCCTCTTGCTACTGCCATTCGGAACAATGTTTCTGTGGCCTGCACCAACAAATACACAGACAAATTCATATTAAAAAACAGACAACACAGCTCATGATGATTTGTTTCAAGTTTTATAACATGTTTTATATTTTCTGCTACCTTTGAGCACCTATTTTACAATTGAATTGATCCAGTAACTCCTTTAGAACAATCTGCACAGCTTAGGCAAGTGTTTATTGCAAGGTGAGACATATATTGAAGATTTTGGTCTCAGCAAAAGTAACCACCTAAGCAGTACATGATCCCCCAGACAACACCGCAGCTGTTCCAGAAGACTCTCTGAGCAGGTCAGAGATGCTCAGCCCCAGATAATTGTCCTCCAGAGACTGTCAGGTAAAAGTGCGGTACTACAGAAAAAATAGCTATATGGTATTTCACGACTCATGAAACTTATTTTTAAAATTGCTCTTTAATAATACACTTAAATTGACAAATGTGTATGAAAAAATAGTATGATGCAACACTTTTCCTAAAAGCAACTGAGCCCCTCTTAACTCTCCATAATGGTGAGATTACAGAACATAACACTGTCACGTGCAAATGGCAGGAAACACAACTTCGGGGAAATTTTTAATCTTTAATTAGTTGAGTACCTTTCTGTGTTAGTTGGCCCATCCTTTCTTTAATCCAGGGGGACAACTGGCACATACTTCTGATACAGAGATAGGTTACTGGCTTAATACAGACTGTAATAGATTCTGCACCACCTATCTTTCTACAAACTGGTTGGAAAAAGGCATGAAAAAAATTCACAAGTTACATAAACTCACAGATTGGCACATCAGTGTACACATGAACAGATTTGCTTTAAAACCTTGTTTCCATAGCAAACAGTGACTCTGGTTTCAATTTCAACAGTAAAAAACCATGGTTTTAGTATCTGGTTCTAATTAAAAAAATACCCTGACATTTAAGGATCCATGTTAAGGAGTAGTTAGCAGGCTGTTTGGGAAAAAAACCAACAAAACAACCACATTTAGAAAGTTTATAAATAAAAGCAGTTTGCAGTAGCTGGTCATCTTTCTAAACAGTGATTTTTAAAAAAAGCACCTCAATGCTTCCATGCCTGCATGACTTGCTGAGTTCCCACTACCACTACCTTAAGACAGCTGTATCTCAACAAATGTGATATCAAAGACATCTCTTGAGATTAACTCCTCAGTCTTCCTAGAGACAGATTAAGTGGGGTTTACTCTTTTCTAAATAATTTTCAGCAGAAAATAACTTAAAAAAAGATCTTTTAATTACTTTATGTTCTCCCCACACCTGTAAATGAATGTGTGAACTCCAGAACACAGGGCTGCAAGATCTATTACTTCATTTACACCCGCAAGGATGCAGGGCAGTGCTCCACTGTGATTCTGCTTCTCAAACCTTTCTTCTCTGAGAGATGAAGTGAAGCTCACACAACCTTTTGTATTTCACAAAATTCGCTTCTTTCACCAACATTTTTTGGGATGTTTCACCAAATTGAGCATTCTGTCAATACAGTTAAGCTGCTTTTGTTTCTTTTGAAAACCACTGGTGTGTGCGACTTTCTTTTCACATCTACTAGTAAAAGATCTCTCTTAGTACACTTATACTCACCTTGTTAATGCCAGATGTCAAAACCATTCAGAAACAAGGAAAAATCACAGCAACAGCAAATGCAACACCACAGATGTCCTCCCTTCACTAAGGGCAGGCCACCCTTCACTAAGAAGATTAGCGCTATAATCACAGCTTCCCACACAAACTGCATGGTGGGGATGAGGCCACCTATGGCCATTGACTGACAATGACAAGGCTGCAGAAAGCTACTGGGGGTTTTGGCATGCAAAATCCAAGAGGAGGCTTATAGGAGTTCATCTTTCAAAACAGTGATCAGCCCAATCTTACTGTTGGTGTAAGCTTTAAGGTGAAGGAGGTGGACACCAGCAGTAAGTATTTCAGGTCTGCATCCTTTTGACAAAGCAAACTAAGTGTGAACACATGAAGATTTGAGTAAGGCAATGTATTACAAGGAAGAAGAGTATGATGTAACAATTCAGAGTTTTTTAATACTGTCACAGGGTTACAACATCACAAAGACTAATGATAAAAGTAATCAGCTAGCAAAATTTTGCCAGTCTTAAAACCTAAATTTATCTGCAACACTTTTGTTTTTTCAAAGTTTTCACACTGTCTTCAGTTTCTATCTTTTTCCCTTCTGCTCTGCAAATGCAGAAACAAACAGAATTGTACTGGAGCATGTCCAAGGAAGGGCAGCAGCCCCGGGAAAGGGTCTGAAGCACAAGTCTCATGAGGAGCAGCTGAAAGAGCTGGGGGGGTTTAGCCTGGGGAAAAGAAGACTCAGAGGGGCCCTTATCACTCTCTGCAACTGCCTGAAAGAAGGTTGTAACCAGGTGAGGGTCAGTCTCTTCTCCCAGGTAACAAGTGATAGGACAAGAAGAAAAGGCCTCAAGTTGCACTGGAGGAAGGGCTTAGATTATATATTAGGAAAAATTTGTTCCTGGAAAGGGTTGTAAAGTACTTGAACACAGGCTGCCCTAGGAAGTCTTTCAGTCACCATCCCTGGAGGTATTTAAAAGATGTGCTGATGTGGCACTGGAGGACATGGTTTAGTGGTGGACTTGGCAGTGCTGGGTTAATGGATGGACTCTATGACCTTAAAGGCTTTTTTCAACCTAAACAATTCTATGATTCTGTCTGGTCCTGCTCAGGTTCCTTGGACCAGCTTGCCTAGGCCCATTTTCAGCATCTCTAAGATTGGAGATCCCACAACCTCTCTGATCAACCTGTTTCAGTATTTCACAACAATATTTTAAGTGACAAGTCCACAAAAAAAATGCAATTTACGGATGACCTGTAAATATCTTCTGTCTCCCAAAGAAACACAGCCCAGTTTCTCAAATTCTCTCTAAGTGGTGGAAATGCTTTGTTCCAGCCAAGTGGAAGGCCATCCTGCAGTTTCTAGCTGTGACAAGCCAAGGCACAAGGAAATCCAAAAACATAGAACATCCTGCTGGCATTTGAGCTGTACATGTTGGATATGGAAGAATAAACCTAAGGGTGGTGAAAGTCAAAATATACATGCACTGCATTTTTTTTAAATGCTAGAGACAAACTCCATCATACTTAATTCTCCATAAAGAATAGAGGGAAAAAAAAAAGCTGCATGAAGAATCCCACAACAGCAATGTAAAAATAACAATATTCTCGCACGCCTCATATACTTTCTGAAATTCTATATATGATAATATCTTGCTGAGCGCAGAAGGATCCCTAGAGGACATCAAATCTACTTTGACTAAAAAATAAATTTATTGAACACATCTTGCCTGGCATGTTCTTGGTATATAATTTCAAATCTACCAAAGTTACCCGTATAATAGTAGTCAATATTCAGGCTACCAAATATTTGCATACAACTTGTTTCAATACTAAGGTTAAATCCTTTGAACTCAAAAGTCTTTAATAATTTTAAATGATGTATTAAAAGTTATTGAGTATATTGAAATGGCAGGTTTATTTCATAGTATTAAATCTGCTAAAAATATGCAGAGTATTGGTCTGTTACAAATCAAACTCAGCATAACTGTCCATTTAAGAAATAATTATACTATTCTCAAAGAAAATGCTGACTAGGAATTTAACTAATTTTTAACTGTTTCTTCACTAAATATTACAGTATAATCAGATTTTTTAGAAAGCTGTAAAAACTTGAGGTTTATTTGCATTCAATTCACTGTGAATAAGCCTTCTACTCAGCGACAAGAGTCAGAGGTTTGTAAGAAAGCAAATTATCAACACATGGTTTTAGCGATCTCAGTGTGAAACAAATGTGTTGCCAAGACGATTGTTACTGAATCCTAAAATTGTTGCTCATTATAAAGAATGTGTAGAGTGTTACATTATATGTGAGGTGGAACGGCAGCCTAATGTACTCTACCACTCTGTAACACCGTGCAAGCTCTAATGTCATCTCCAGACAAAGATGACCAACTCTTCCCACTCCAACAAAGCATTTGCTTCTGATCAAATTCTTTGCAAGTGAGTTAAAAAAAAAAAAAAAAAAAAGAAACCACTTGTATGAACCAGAGCTAAAGTGGAAGATAATTGTGCATTATTGACAGAAGTGGTAGGAAAAACAGAAACACTGCGTTAGATTCCAGATGTTTTGAATTTTCTAGGTATTCACAAAAATAAAATTGTCTCACGTAATACTTCACCAGAATAGTTACTGTTTTACCCAAGTTAAAACTGCAAATGCAAGCAGTGAAGAGATTGATCATGCAAGTTAAGGAATTTAGAAATGTATACTTTTTAATCACCTGACAATTTTTGGCATCTATTTCTAAATGTGCATTAAAATATCCAAAACAAAACAGAAAAAAAACCCCAAATGAATTAAAATTAAAATGGTGCAAATTGTTCAGAAGAATAAAAAAGGCTGGAATACCACGAAAGGCATTTTTTCACTCCTATTAGTTTTTCTGATCTTGGATAAAATAGCTAGCTGACAGCTCTGGTCTGTAAAATTTGTGCTTCTTCATGAAAAGCAAATTACATGAAAGAAGGGGTTTGACAGTCTACCCGAAATCACTAATAACAATCTTCCAACTTGATTATGTATGAACTATTGTTATAGCCCTTAGTAGCTAACCATCACACAACTTTTGAAAACAAGAATGAGTGCTATAAAAAAAAAGATCTGGTGAGATTCAGAAGAAACAATGAATAGGAAAACACAGATGTTTCTGAATTTTTTTTCCCTGAATACTGTCCACAAAAAGTCAAGTGTAAATCAACTGTCTGCATCTAAACCTTACTCCAGATGACAGATTTAACTGAGGAGCTTAATTATTGTTACAACTTTTGATGAAATTACCACAATTCCAATATAGAATGTGTTGCCATTCTATATACTTTATAGATTTAAAATATTTTTAAAATATGTTAAAATACAATACTGAAGCTGAACTGAAACTTTTAAAAAGACAGATATGTAAATTCCTAGTCTCTGAAAAACCACAGAAAATTCAATTAATTTCATTGTACAGATGTGAATTCCATGTACGTCCATCTTTTACTTTGTTGAATGACTCTGAATATCTCTGCCTTCATTACTGAACTATTGGAACCTTATTTGTACAAGGAGTAGATCAGCCTATATTTGACATCTGCGAGACACAAGCTCCTTCCAGCCACCCATGAACAGATCAAATAATTTCTTGCCTTTACCTTCAATAAAAGCAACTTAACTATGAACTCTCTGAAGACTCATCAATTTAAACCCCATGATAAAGCATATTTTACAGAGTTCATGAAAGCCTTGTATCTATTTTCCAAAACATCTCTAATTTTCTCCCAAATTCAGCTTTCAGAATGTGTTGCACCAAACACGCACCTTTGCATTCCATAATACTTGATTTCCCTCTCCTCTGGTTACTTACCCAACCTTTGTGCAATCAAAGCACACACCTGGCCATGTATCTTATAAGGAAAAGTACTATATGGAAACGTTCTTGTTTCTTAAATAATAAATGTGTGTTGATTCCCTAACTAGAGGTTTGGAGATGTGCAAAACTCATCACTAATATAGCATAAATAAACCAGTATTAAAACTAACAAGACTAATAGCATAGTAACTTTTTTTGAGTTGTCTTGCTCATTCCGGAGAGCATTTGCAGATTTGTCATGTAAACAGGTTCAAATTTACACACAGTTCAATGTAACTTCTGTTCCATCTACAAATTCCATTTGCTCATTGACCTAAATGTGCACTTTCAGGGTTAATAAACTACCTTATGAACTAATTTACCTCTACCCTCTACCTAACTAAACTATCCTGATCTTCCTCCACACTGGCAGTCCTGTTCAAGAACCTCAGCCTCTCCTTGAAAGAGCTTTATAATTTAAAGTTGCAGAACACATGCTTAACAAATGAGCCAAGCATGAAAACAATCACACAATATGTGCTGCTAAGAGGATGAAATAAAAGCGTTTGTCTATATTTATCTTAATCTGAACCCAGTAGCCTGCGGTTGTGGTATTTGTAGCATTTGCCAAGATCATGATAATTGCTTTTCTTCTCCTGACTTCTCCTCTACCTGCTTTTCTCCCTTTCCTTCCTCCCAGCCCCCTCCCAAAAATGCTTGGTATTTACATTGGGATTCCTGGTCCCAGCCTGTAACTGACTTTCACCTTTTTCTAGCTTTCTCTGCACAAAGGACTGAAGGGCTCAACATTGCAATTAACTAAGCATCAGGAAGCCAGAAAAAAAAAATAAATCCAGCAGTATAATGGTCATGAACTGAATTACCCACGAATCAGGCCAGCAGCCAGCATGGGAAACTGGAGAAATAGGTCATTTAATCTCCTCTGCCTTGACAGAAATGCCAGAGAAAGGAGGTCCAAGCAAGCCTGCCCCACCATCATCATAGAGCAGAGGCTTCTGCATCTGAGAAAGGATCCACTGAAGCCAACTAAAACCTTCCTTCTTTCCAATCACACAGCTGAAGGACAGCAAACAGCTGCAAGCCAGCCTGCAGAAAGCACATGACAACTGTCAAGCCTGGTTTTGATTAGTAATGCTGCCAGATAGCAGAAAAGATAATGGCTGAAAGACCAGTCTGGCCAGACCAGGAATATACAAGCACATTTGCTTCTGTAGTCAGTCATGTCCCACCACCCCCCACCCCCGCCCAGGATTTAGGGGCAGCGAAACCTTCATTTTCAGCTCCAAAATGCTGAGAAGGAGCACTCATCATGCTCCATCTCCCTCTATCCCATTTGAAACTGATTCATGGAGAACTTTGCTGCTACCTGGCCAAAGGTTGCTGGAGAAACAACATATAGAAACAGCAGGTCTGACAGGGCTTGATGTAGTCACCAAGTTTTCAGGATAAAAGGGCAATACTGCCCTGAGTCCAGAGCAGTAATGAACTCCAACACTATACAGAACCATTGAATGGTTTGGTTTGGACAAGACTTCTAAAGACCATCTAGTCCAGCTCCCCTGCCATGGGCAGGAACACCTTCCACTGGACCAGATTGCTCAAAGTCCCATCCAACCTGGCCTTAAAGACTTCCATGGGATGGGGCAGCCACACCATCTCAGGACAAACTGTCCCAGTGCCTCACCATCCTCATAGCAAAGAATTTCTTTCTTGCACCTAATCTAAACCTGCCCTCTTTCTGTTTAAAACCACTGACCCTAATCCTGTCACCACAGACACTTTTAAAATGTTTGTCCCCATCTTTGCCATAAGTCTTACTGAAAGGCTGCAGTGAGGTCTCCCTGGAGTCTTCTCCAGGCTGAACAACCACAACTCTCCCAGTCTGTCTTCATAAGAGAGGCGCTCCAGCCTTCTCATCATTGTGCACATGCTCCAACAGGCCCAATTCTTTTTTATGTTGGGGACCCCACAGCTGGACACAGCACTCCAGGTAGGGTCTCACAAGAGCAGAGCAGAGAAGCAGAATCCCCTACCTCACCCTGCTGCCCACACTGCTTTGGATGCAGCCCAGGATGAGGCTGGCTTTCTGGGCTGTAAGTTCACATTCCCAGGTCATGTTGAGCTTCTCATTCACCACAAGCCCCAAGGTCTTCTCTCCAGGGCTGCTCTCAATCCATTCTCCGATCAGTCTGTATTTGTGCTTGGCATTGCCCCAACCCACGCGCAGGACCTTGCACTTGGCCTTGTTGATCATCCTACACTTATTACTACATCTTTGCCTGTCCATCCATTTCCCGTGATTTTGTAGCACCTCACCCTCCTCATCTTAAGAGCACTGGTGAAAGAAAGCCAACAGATGACAAGACGGGGTGTGTGACATGGCAACAAGCACCAGGATGTTCCAGTAGAATTCATTCCCAAGCTATTATAAACAAGTGAAGCCAAACTCTTCTGCCACACAAGTTAAAGAAGACTGAGGTGAGATTTCATGGTCCACCTGCAGGTCCTCAGTGAGTTATTGGGACAACAGAGAGCAAAATCACTATTCTCCACTCTAACCCCTGTAAAATGGCAGAGATTTAAACACCAGCAAGCTATTCCAGCGGCCTCGGATCTTGTAACAGACGTTCACTATGACCAGTAAATTAATGAGAGCTGCATATTTAGACAGCTTTATTTCATATTATCCAACCACATGTTCTGGAATTCCAGACTAATTTAAACAGTCATTTACAATTCTTTTATCTGCCTTCATTGACCAGAATTTCTTGTTGGCGTGAACTCTGAGCGGGTTCAATTCAGTACTTCAGTACATTCCCTACAAGTTTTACAAGATTTACATTTAATGTGTTTCACAACCAGGGCTCTTTTTCTTTAGGGGATTACCTCACCTTTTACATTTCCCACTGGCAGCAATTTTAAGTAGTAGCTCTCTGTATTTGCGAATGGAACAAAAATTTCTTTGTCTCAATAGGTTTGTTTCCATGTATTGTAATTTACCCACAGTGTTACAAGCTAAACTAATAGAAATTAAATCCAAAAAACATTTTCAAACTAGTAATTTATCATGACCACGGTGTAAACAGTACTATAGATTACACNGATGAGGCTGGCTTTCTGGGCTGTAAGTTCACATTCCCAGGTCATGTTGAGCTTCTCATCCACCACAAGCCCCAAGGTCTTCTCTCCAGGGCTGCTCTCAATCCATTCTCCGATCAGTCTGTATTTGTGCTTGGCATTGCCCCAACCCACGCGCAGGACCTTGCACTTGGCCTTGTTGATCATCCTACACTTATTACTACATCTTTGCCTGTCCATCCATTTCCCGTGATTTTGTAGCACCTCACCCTCCTCATCTTAAGAGCACTGGTGAAAGAAAGCCAACAGATGACAAGACGGGGTGTGTGACATGGCAACAAGCACCAGGATGTTCCAGTAGAATTCATTCCCAAGCTATTATAAACAAGTGAAGCCAAACTCTTCTGCCACACAAGTTAAAGAAGACTGAGGTGAGATTTCATGGTCCACCTGCAGGTCCTCAGTGAGTTATTGGGACAACAGAGAGCAAAATCACTATTCTCCACTCTAACCCCTGTAAAATGGCAGAGATTTAAACACCAGCAAGCTATTCCAGCGGCCTCGGATCTTGTAACAGACGTTCACTATGACCAGTAAATTAATGAGAGCTGCATATTTAGACAGCTTTATTTCATATTATCCAACCACATGTTCTGGAATTCCAGACTAATTTAAACAGTCATTTACAATTCTTTTATCTGCCTTCATTGACCAGAATTTCTTGTTGGCGTGAACTCTGAGCGGGTTCAATTCAGTACTTCAGTACATTCCCTACAAGTTTTACAAGATTTACATTTAATGTGTTTCACAACCAGGGCTCTTTTTCTTTAGGGGATTACCTCACCTTTTACATTTCCCACTGGCAGCAATTTTAAGTAGTAGCTCTCTGTATTTGCGAATGGAACAAAAATTTCTTTGTCTCAATAGGTTTGTTTCCATGTATTGTAATTTACCCACAGTGTTACAAGCTAAACTAATAGAAATTAAATCCAAAAAACATTTTCAAACTAGTAATTTATCATGACCACGGTGTAAACAGTACTATAGATTACACTGACTTTGAATGAGACACTCAGCTCACTTCCCAAACTTATTGTTTAAATGCATATATGTCACACAATCTTTCAGAACTAATTAGAAACAGAATACACAGGTTAACTCTACTTCATTTTTGGGGCAGCTTATAAAAATGCCTCCCTACTCTGCCTAGAAAAGTTTTACTGATGCTAGACAACAGCTAAATTGCTTTTGAGGAAGAATACATTCTGGTGATGACCTAACAAAAAATTGTGATCTTTTTATCACATGCTCTTATCTTTAACTGTAAAAACAGTTAACTAAATCAGATGCTGATTGTGATTAAAACCACTTACTACAAAATAATCAGCAAGAAAACTCAGAAAGCCATATACTATATAGGGAATGGTACTTAACTACAAACGTAATGTAGGACTCTGAATCATTTTTTAATCAACTTCTTTTTTCTTTTAAGGAGAGAGAAAAATTTCATCACTTCAAACAATATTTTGAGAACTGGCAAAAGCACGGGTGGAACACTTCCTGTTCTCAAGAAAGCTGTTCTTATTTTGGCCCTGAGCAACTAATAGAAGCCCTCACTCACAGGCTGAACAATACGCAGTTTGCAAGTGAAGCCATTTCGGACAAACCGAATGAGCAAGAATTCTTCTTCCCAAGCATTTTTCCTCAAAATTGACACAACAACAGTCCCTCCAGCATCTAAGAATCGCCATTCTCTGCCAAGCTGTGCAAGGCCCATAGCAAAGCATGCATGCACGCCGTTTTCTCCTTTTAAGAAAAGCAGGAAGCTTTCATCACAAGACCAATCTCAGGAGGAAGCCACACTTCTCCTTCACATACACTATCAGAAGGGCCATGTCTACTCTCAACACTAAGGCTGTTGACAGAAGCCATGGTGCAGTTGTACTCCACAAGCCCTGCTTTTAAACAAATCAAGGTTTGAAGTAACACCCACCCACAATCATTAAAGCACTGCACACATATACAACAGTGAAAAGTAGTAAAATCTGTCAAATCTGCTTGAACAAAAGGTATGAAAACTCATCACGCCTGATTTTGTAGCTTTTGTAAATTTACAAATCTGCAGGATTTACCCATGTACCGCGTAAGTCCAAAACACTTCACTTCTGTTTCTCTGTCATGCCAGATGGATATGCCTCCTTCTTGCTCTTGAATGTTTTCCACAAAGGGAACGTAGCTGGCCTGACCCTGCAATGGATGAATTACTACATCCAGCCCAGTCGCAGGACCAGAGGACAAACAGCAAATGTCAAACCAGAAGAAAGCACCTCTAGCAAACTGAACTAGTAAAACGCCCTTAAAAATCAAGGCATGAGCCAGACTCGAACTCAAGCCACCTGAAATGAAGTTGGCTACAACCTTCATGTCCTGAAACACATTAGATACAGAGAGGCTTTCAGTCAGAACTACTCCACAACATTGCAGTCACCAAAATTACTGTAGTGAATTGACTTCAATACTATGCAATATTCTTGCCTGGTGTACTATTGCTGCCAACTAACTTTGTCATCCTAACAATTATTTGGCATGGTTTTGTATAGGGCAAAAAGTGTAGCCTACTCTAATTCAAGAAATACGGGACTTGATTTCTACTTTCATGTATGGGCTGTCTCAGGGGACATAAGATTTTCATCAAAATTCAGATGGTTGCTATAGACAATGGTAAAAGGAGGAAATGAAGCTACATGGCAATCAATGCCAGGTCTTTAAAATCCCTCTCCTTCTTTCTCTAAAACTTGGGAGGCAAATCACAAGGAAACACAATGAGATTATTGGTAAAACAAGTGGAGTGCACACAGGAGGGCCAGATTCTAGCTTTTGTTTTTATCTGACATCAGGCAAGACAACTGAAACATAAAGGATTCTTCTGTAACTAGGTAGTGTGGCCTTCTTTCCCAAGGGTGGGAGACCCTCAATCAAGAGATCCTAAAAATCTACTCCTGATGGTACCACCATGGCAATTCCTCACCCAAAAGATAAATAATACTTTTCGCTTACCTCCCAAAAGTCATAAAGAATATTGACTTAGTTATTTCCACACATTGCCTTGAGAACATACAGAACAATTACAATTCCAATGTGGTAAAGAAATGTAACCCACGAAATTTGGAAGTAGGCAAGGACAAATGCCTCAGCTTTCTAACACTGAATCACGTCAAGTTATTGAATACTTTTTGAACACCATCCAAATAAATAATTCTGTGATTCTACTTCTCATGCAAAAAATGGTTACCATATTTGCCGCTTATAGTTGACTCATGAGAATAAATTTTAAGAGACTGTGAAGTATTTAGAGACTGCAGCTGAGGAGCATCAGAGAACAGCCAATGGAGGAACTGATAACCTGCATTTTACAGAAGTTTTAAACACACCAATAGTTATAGTTATGAAACTGAGCAGCTGCTAATCTGCAAGACATCTATAATCTTTTATTGGCAATGAACAATGTTCCCAAGGAAAAGACAGTGATCGCACAGTTAAAGGCCACTGATTCAGCTCACACAGGAGCCACTACTAGTACATCTACTGCTAGATTTACCAAATTCAGAAACTGCAGCATGGCCCTAAGCTACTCCAAGTGATGTAGAGCAGTATCACAACAATGCAAAGGTAATGAGGAGACGGCTTAAATTCCAGTTCAAATGTAGCTCAAAGTCTTGCTTGCTTCCCACCTCAGGGATAGACAAACAGAATCCTTTCACCAGACCAGTTTATTCACTCTACATTTACCTATTCTCTTTATTTAAAAAATGTAATGAACTTAAAAATATTATAGAGAGTTTAAGATTTACAGCAAATACTTTAACCAAGTACAAAATAACAAGAGAGAGGATCTTTGACTGGGAACAAAACGTTCAGCTATTCCTGGCAAGATTTAATGGTACCAAATACATGTAGTTGGTCTGTTCCATAAACTGCACTGGATTGCATGGATAGGCATGTTCATCTAACCACTCTGTACATTAGCACAGCCAAATAACAGCTCATACTTCTTGAGGGAAAAGTACATAAATTACAACAAGTACAGAATTACAGAACAAGGAATTGTCTAAGGAATGTAGCAACGCTGAAAACAATTTAGAAACCACTGCAGACAATCAACTGACCTTAAAACACACTGTGCTCCCCATCAAATGAGCAAATTAATCCCAATAAGTGTAGAAAAGTCAAACAAGAACATAAATCAGACACAGTTGGGCTAACTCTTCAGAAAGCTTTCAAAATGTGGCTGAAAAAAGGATGCCTCTGTTTTGCAAACATTTAAGAGTAGATAGCAACGTGACAGGTTAAACTACTATAGATCAGGTCAGGTCTTCCCTACAAGTTCTTCCCTCTCATCTATCAGATTTTTAAAGTCTCACCTCTTCACTGACAGAATGTACAGAAAAAAACCCCTGGTGCTAAAATGGATGGGCTTCATTGGCGTTTAAATGACTTGCATAATCAAAACATCAGAAACTGTCAGCATGAACTTACAACAGTAAGATGCTCCTCCAAGACAGCTCTGTTCCAGGTTTTATGCTCACACAAGCATCTATACAGGAACACTTTCTGGTAGCAGCCAACTCCTTCACTCACCAGAAAGACAGAAGGATGAATTACCATTTTACAAAAGCCTATGAATAAAACAGCTTCAACTAAAGCAGTAAGGTGTGGATTTGTTGCTTCAAATACAGGTCTTACAAAAGTAGGTAGGTAGCCAACACTCATCTTTGTTAAGTCTGGATTTAAATGTTCAGTAGGTGTTCAAAAATAAGTTATCAGCCAGAAGTGTCCAAAAAAGGCTAATGGGAAAAGTTTGTCATCAAGCTGAAAGAGGGCTGTCATCAAACTAGCCACTAATGCCTAAAATCATAATGGCTAGTACAGGCTGCAAGTAAATCCTATTCCAAAAATTGATCCATAGCCTTCATAACTAATAAAGGCTCTCTGCGGCAGGAGTCAGAATAATTTAAAATGAAACATAAAATGTCACTTCCTTTTTCAGGAGGGAATTGTGTGTGTGTGTATGTATATGTGAGAGTGTGTGTGTGTGTGTGTGTGTGTGTGTAGAAAGGGCTGAAGGGTCTTTCTCAATCCTTTCCTATGAGACCAAGGTCTCATTTCCAAAATGTACTACAGATGGGAGGCAGAGCAACGCACGGTCATAAACAGCCAGACCCCATTACAGGTTCCAAAATGCAAGTGCCACAGAAACATGGAGAAGTGACTCAGGATTAGGCTTCAGAAATTGCTGGAGTCTCTGTGGCTGGCACCCACAGAGCCAGAAACACAGAATGAATGGATCCCTCAGTGGTTTATAGTAATTAGGCACATTTCTGAAACTGGCGGTGCGATTGCTTCGTCCACACTAATTGAGCACAATGCAAAGCAGTGCTCTGAAATGCCAAATGGCACATTTAACAACCTTATAAAGGAGCCAGGAATTCAGATTCCTTCTTTTTTTTCTTAATAAATAAAAAAAAAAAGCACTGGCCTAACTCGTCACTGCACAATAGAGAGAGCTGGAAAGTGTCCAAAATTGCTCCGTACGTGTTGTTTTATTAGCCTGAGACTGTTAATAAATACATTGTAAACGAACTTATACTTGCTTGGATGAATATAAAGAAAGAATTGTATCACTATTCTTACAATGTTTGCAATTTACTCCAGTTCTTCACTTTTTTTATCCTAGTTACACTGTTTCTATACTAGTTTACCGTAGCAATTGACATTTATTTGGGCCATAAATTACCCTAATGCAGTGTAGTGCTCTTTCATAAATTTTACTAACACAACACTTACAGAACATAGACTTGTATTAATTAAACCCATGCCTACACAAATCTAACATTTCCTTTTAACGTTTTTACTTACTGCTAATTCTGGAAAACATACAAAAGGACAAAGGCTTTCTCTTCCCTTTCACCAGGTGTGGTTTTAAAGTTTAAATATACATGTAAATGTGGGGGTTTGAATGTGTATCTTATTACCAGTGTGTCACAGCTGATAACTCACAATCTCTGAGAGGAAAAATACTGTCTTCCAAGAACGTGGCATACTGAGCTACAAATTAGATCCTTTCATTAAGAGAAACTTAATAAACTCTTAGCAATTTCCACTTTTGACTTGGCCACTGCAAGACTTTCATTACTTGTCAGAAACAGCTTTAGGCATTTCTAACCCTAGATGTTGAAAGTCTTTCAAGATTAAAACTTGAGACCTGTAATAGAAGTTTAAGAAATCTGGAAAAAGGCTTGTTTCCTATAGGAACAAAAAAAGGTTTGAGGTACATATTGATAAGACAGGTACAGTAAATACTAAGATAAGTTTGGTTTAGTAATGTTTTTCATGCCCAAGTTTAGTTTTAAAATGGAAAAAATAAAGCTACTGTTATGCAGTATCAGCATATGAATATTCAATAAATATACTGAATAAACATAGCAACAGCAGTAGAGTACACTACGGTACAGGAAGACATATGACATATATATGACAATGTGTGTAATATGCACTTAAGATGCTACTTAGCCACACTTGCCTCCTACTTGCAATATTTGAAAATGTGCTGTATTTTGTAGAGAAAATAACATTGTACCAAATCATAAGCAGAACAACCTGAGGTGCTGCACACCCTGCCCTGGGCTCCTGCCTCTCTCAGGCAAAGCCCCTGGGCTCCCGACACACATAACTTGAGGTGAGCAGCAAAGCAATCCCATCACTGACCCATACCAAAGACCTCACGGAATGTCTATAACCACAAGGCACTCAGATAGACCGCCCTGTGTAAGGCAGCATCTGCAGTACTGGAAGTAGAGCATGAAACCCCAGGTTTTGTGTTTTAGCGTGCTCTGGTCACTCACCACGAGAGCAGGGGCAGGTCTGTGTGCCCCCAGCCACACACACACACCAATCCCACCCCAGACAGCAGGAAGCATTGCTCCCAGGCACACATAAACTCTACACAGGCATTTAATCCAACATGACATACTTGTGAACAATTTAAGTTAACACAGCAGCACTTACGCCACAGTAAAACCTTAGAGATACGATAAATAATTTACAAGAGCAGTGCAGTCACCACCAATGTTTGTTTTCTCAGTGGTCTTTATTAAACCAAATCACTGGGATTAAAGCTACTACAACAAAAACTGGAGACAGACATGAGTGGGTTGACAACTTTTCTGTTTGTTTAAGCCGCCTTACTGAGAAGACTCGAGTTAAATATGACCAGAAATAAATTTGTCACAATACAATTTTAATTCTCAAATATCTGGAAGCAATTAACTTTGGGAAAGTTTCAAAAGGGCCACCCAGTAATAAACACAAAATCATTTGTGTCTGCTGTCTTGTTTGTGATAATTTTTTTTATTGCTACCTCAGTTTCAGATGTCAGAGTAATGACTTCCACATTCCGATAAAAATGAGAATTGAATCCATATGGAAAAGATGCTCAAGCCTATCAAAATCAAAAGAACTCCCTTATTTCTAAGTTCCTATACAAAGAAGTTTATAAAGCCTGATGTTTTTACCATTCTCAATTAAAATTAGGAAACTTTTAATACTATTGCCAAAGAATCAGATATGTCATGGAAAGATGTATCTATTACATAAGGGAAACGTTAATGTAATACAATTTACTTAAAAGTCTCTAGCTAAAATTAGCATTTAACCCTTTGAAAGATGCAGCAGCCCTAATTGCCAAATGATTCCATTTCATGTTAAAATTATTTAGGAAATACACATTATTATGATTAAACAGTGTTCCATACTTTCAGGCATTTACATCAAAGATAAATATGCATACACAGCATATTTGTCTTCCCACTGAAAAGTAACCTGAGGAAATTGCCAAGATTCAAAAGCCCTGTAGAAGAAGGGCTCCTACTTTCTTCAGTCACAAAGTCAACGTCCTTTCCACCTTTCCAGCCTGAAAAAAGAAATACCTCTCCAGAAGGTTTGTTTCTCACTAGATAATGGAGAATAAACAGAGTTACAGGCAGAACTCACAATTTTATACACAGTTCTCTAAAACCATCCAGTATTTCTCTATATTTCTTTTTGAAAAATATGACTCCCGCTTGTATTTTCTATGACAATTAAAGAGTCCAAGTGCTTTTAAACTAGTGAGGAGGGAAGGGGGAGAGATCTGCTTTATTTGACAAGGTAAAGCAAAACTATGGAATCCGTTTTACTGAAGTCTTATTAATCACACTGCTAAAAACTCCCCCATGTCCATCCACTGGAACAGAGACTCCCACATTTGTCAGGGACACAAGCTCAGCTGAAGAGAGTACTTCCCCCATCCGTATACACTAACAGAGGATTTGGTAAGGTAAGCTACATCCCCCCAAACATGCACCATCTCTTCGTAACTGGGTGCTAACAACAGACACGCACTGTTAGTCCAGGGATTCCACCACATTTGCTCCAAAGTACCAAATGCCATGTGACTTCCCTACATTTTCTTTAGTGCCTGTTTTGCCTGGGGTTTTTCACTTAAGGTAAGAAGAATTAAGAAGTAAGCATAAAGAGAAAATCCTGTTTATGTATACTCGATTAATTATTCCATGGATAGCTATGATAATGAAAAATAAATATGCAGGTAAGAGCCTACACATCAAGAGGCAGTGGGAAGGGGAGAGATGTGCTTCAGCAAGCTCTGCAACAGACTCCTGGAGGTCCAGCAGGTCACCCAGCTAGCTGTGGCAATCGTTCCTCAGCTTACACAGATGGCAAAATGCCTTCCTGCTGTTGGAGCTGACCTGGCCCAAGGGGCAAGACTTGCCTCTCCAGATGTAGACACATAAAGTCTTTGAATCCCCACTCCACAGGCCGAAGGAGAAATACTTGCATTAGACCCCAGAGCACAGAAGTGGCCATACCAGAAGAGGTCCACAACACAGCTACCTCAATTCCTGGTTCTGAAAAACCACCAGCAACA
Organism: Ifrita kowaldi; assembly: GCA_013398055.1. Taxonomy (NCBI): domain Eukaryota; kingdom Metazoa; phylum Chordata; class Aves; order Passeriformes; family Cinclosomatidae; genus Ifrita; species Ifrita kowaldi. The sequence continues at coordinate 48,230 of VZRS01002830.1, forward strand.
AGTGCCTGAAAAATACCTTCCTGCTATACACTGAAGCAAATTCCAGGGCACAGCTGCAAGAACAACATAGAGGATCTCCACATTTGACTGCCTTAATGAATTATTTTTCCCACAATTTCTCCTGCAGCCCATGAGAAAGCTTTTGGCATCCTAATTGTCTGGTGTAGCTTTGCACGTGTGTGCATCAGTCTGTTTTGAACTTCTAACAATTTTCTTTGGCATCCCTTCATTCCTGCATTACAAGTAAATAATTCATCACCATTCTCCCTCTTCATACAAACACAATTTTACATTATTTGTCTCCCACTTATTCTCCCCCAGACTAAGTTTACTGAATTTAGCTCCTCCACTTACACATGTTCTTCAACACCTCGCATCTTTATTTTTCCACGAGGTACTTTCCCTACTTCTATTACACTTTAAAGACGACCAGAACTGAAGACAGCAGTAAACCTGTCAGCACACTCATGATCTACATAGTGGCATGATAATGGTTTTTCAGTCTTATCCTCTACTCCTTTCCCAATCATCCTTAATATTAAATTGAAGGGAGATGGGGAAATGGGGGTGTTTAATAGTTACAAAATGTGAAACTGACATTTTCCTCATATTTTCAACTTCCTGAGTGAAAAATCATATTCCAACACTGTATATATGAAAGAGGAGTTTTCTCCCCATATGCATTGCATTACTGCCACTTCGTCAATGGAATGGTGTCATGAGGCTTCTGCAAACTTTAGAACCAGCTCTCATTTTTACAATCTTGGACAAACTATAAATAGCAGAAACTTGCCTTCTCAGTTTCCTCTTTCCCAGAGGGTTTATGACAATGAAAATAGTTGCTCTTCCCCATTACCTAGTGTTTAGCCATATCTGTATGAACCTCACTTTTGCAGTGCCAATCTGAAATTCTGTGGCTGAATTTGAAGAACAAAAAATGGAGTTAGTGAACACGGATATGTAAAAACTATCAATATGATGAAATTTAAAAAATACAAGATTCTGTGCTTCTAAGTTCATCATAAAGATATATACAATTTCTCAGTTTTCTACCTGCAGAACAGTGATATTTTATCAGTTTTTTAATCAAGCAATCTTGGTATTCTCTTTGTGAATTATTCCTCTTCTTCTGACCCATCTATTTTTCCAGTTTTCTTCTGATGACACATCTTACGAGTCTTTAAACTTTCCAGAATGCTTTATAAAAGGAAAATCTATCCATATTAAAAATTCCTAAATGCTGGGGTTTTTAAATAAAAGCCCCAAGTTTTTAAGATAAGCACACAAAGTACAATATGCTTTACCCTTTTCCTTTATTCTCATCTTCTGTTTTCTTCCTTAGCCATTACATAATACATTGGAAAATTCACAGGCTTCTGTTTCTGCTTGTTTTCACTTTTCTGTCACCTGTGCCATTGCTGACCAATCCAGCAACAAACGCAGTCAACTACCAGCTTTGCTTGTACAGAAGAGCAGCTCACCTTCTCTCATTGTAGCCTCACCACCTCCAGCAGTGTCCAGAATCTCAGAATATATTTACACCAGGACTGTTGGGAGCTGCAGATGGTTGTAAACAATTAAGTTTCTATTTAAGGCTTGAATGTTGATCTCAAGGATCATCATATGTGATTACCTAAACATTCACCAATCTAATTTCAATAACCAGGCTAAAAATGCCTCATGAGAAAATAAAATGGCACAGAAGCTGTCAGAGCTAATGTGTTTTAGTGAGATGAACTTCTTCTCATTGTTTCATTAATCTAATACATATTGGGTGATTATTTAAAAATATTCCAGGAGCTTCCTATCACATTTTTTTGTGCCCTCAGAATTCAGTATTAACACTAGTACCAAACCTGCCAAGTATTTTTTCTCCAAATCACCTGTTCAAGTGACCTGTAAACTCCTGGCTAACCCATAAAAGTTTAATGGGTTTTATAGGTAATGCAAATACACTCTGCAAACTTGCTTTCATTAACAAAAAAAGACCTCTAATCAGGGAGACTTCCTATTTATCTTATTTTTCTTACTTGAGCAACAGGTAAGTATCATTGAAGTAACAGGTTAATTAATTCTCTGCATTTGAAATTACAAGTCCAAATTTAAAGCAATGTTTTGAACACTGCTAAAGATAAATACTATGCAACTGAGTACAAAAGAAGTGACCATAGACCATTGGAGAATTATTACATTTGCAAATATTTGCATATACTTCAATACAGTGCACTGAAGTCAGTGCAGAAGATTTGGCAGGTTGAAAAAAGTGAAAAGAACCACATCTGTACTACAGCTAAAAAAAAGATCCATGGTCTTATGACTTAATTTAGATATGCCCATAGCATGAGACCCACATGTACAAGGAGCTCAGTTGGTCAGAACATGGTGCTAATAACATCAAGGCTGTGAGTTGAACCCCTGTATGGGCAATTCACTGAAGGGTCAGACTCTATGATCCTTGTGGGTCCCCTCCAACTCAGAGTACTCTGTGAATCTGTGAATCTGTTGATGATTTTGCACATAAGATAACCCACAAACAGAAAAAAATACGTTAAAAATACAAACATGAACATAAACTACCGGTTTTGTTTCTTACGATATTGCAAAACACCAACTTGCTCATTTTCTTCATTTTAGTGCCTAACAGTTTACTTGATCTTATGTTTTCAGTAAGTCCCAAGTAATCAATCATCTACTTTTGCTGAAGGTCACGATGCTCACCAACAGACTGTTATGCTGGCCCTTCCTCTTAACCCAGTGGTAAAATTCCTGCAGCTGGAGTTTTCTAATACTGCTCACACCACCTTTGTATTTTCAATTCACTGCACAGGCTTAAGGTTTTCCATACCCCCAACCTGTGTCTGAGGCTTCATTCCAACCCCCCTCTAACATGAGTGAACACTGTTTAACACAAATCAATTTGACTTTGGTTTGAGCTGCTGCTCAAACTACAGATTGCAGTAACTCCATTCAGTAAAGTTCCAAATATAATCCTTCTGGCTTGGCACACATTCTTTGAGTCTCTACATGCAGAATATACAGGCTACATTGCACATAAGCTGGAATTCTGAGACAAAAATTACGTATTTATGCCCATTAGTAAAACTTTCTTAGCAAATCAGTAAGAAGCCTTATTCTAAAATTTGTAAAAACAGAAACATCTTCAACTTCTGGTTCATTCAGATTCATAAATGCCATACAAGCAGGCAGTCAGGCAACCCAGTAGAAAACCTATAGAGATTTGCTTTTGGGGAGAGGGGGGAGGTGTCCAAGAGCTTCATTGTTTATGACCATGGCAAAGTTCTCCAGGCAAGGTTATTTACATCAGTGAATTCTCATTACATCTTGCTTTGCCTAAGGCCACTGACTTACTGTGATTTGCAAGCATTAGCAAACAATGCCCATATTCAAGTTCAGTGTATCCATTTCAACACAAAATGGTTGATACTGTGCACCAGAATCCTGGCTCAGGACCTCAAGGGGCCAGTTTGCACAGCTTAACGTGCTCAGGAACCTGGTTCAGCTTCCAGTAGTCTTAATTAGGCCCGGAATAAGTAAGAGACATGGTGAATATCAGGGTTTAAACGTAAAGCAAAAGGGTTATTCAAGTCATTTCTTGCACAGCAGAGAATTGCAGTGTGTTAGAAGAACTGTTGTCACCAAAAACAACTCTATATTTTTTATCTGGGATAATGACCATAATTTGTAAAGCTCCTTCTAATTAATACAAACAGAAAGAGAAAAATAGAGACAAAGACAGCACATGCATGGATGGACGTGTGTGTGTGTGTGTCAGGAAGCAGGGAAGGTTTTTGTACTTCTTTGACAAAAACATTCCTATACAAGCATCTAAAGAATTTTAAATTTTCAAACATTCAAAACAAATACAATTATTAATAAAGTATTTATAAGCAGCTAGTGGGGCATGAGCTTGCACATACAAAAAGCGTGTATTTCCAATCCAACAGTAGTACAATCCACTCTTAGAAAATTTTTGTAATGTGACTGATATTTAAAGACCTTTTATTCAACATACTGATCTGTAAAACACATCAAATTATGTAAGTGAAATGTTCCAAATAGAATTTTGTCTCAGAAATTGTACCAGCTAATTTGAGTGAGTGAAGCCAACAGTTACTTTATCCAAGGTTACTGACACAAATGATTTTATATAAACAAAACCACACCTTTTCACGATTAAGAAATTTGTAATTGAAAAATAGTATAATCACTAACACTTTAAAATATCCAAAGGTGACAATTTATTAAGTTTGATTTTGGAGAAGTGTTAAGCAAATTCAGGACACTTTTAATGAAGTTATTGACTTCCTATGAATTTTAAATCTAATATGTCTTAGTGAAACCAATGCCTATAATTTTTTTAACCCAAACTATGGTACTTTACAAAATTCAGAAACATGTGAAACACTAGCATATGTACCAGTTTATTGAGTGTTCTGTCAAAATAAACCAGGTATTAAATTGAGAAACTTATGTTCTTAAATAGATGGCATTCAGCCCCTCTTCCTCATTCCCACTTCAGATCATTCTTCTCCCTAGCAATACCGAACAGGGAATTTCCATTTCCAGACTTATTTCAGTCAAGTCTGCAAAAATCTCCTGCAGTCTTCAAGATCTGAGGAGAGCAGCAGCTATTGAGGCACCCCATTGCAGCTGAGCTGAGAGGGAAAGGTTACTGAACCAGAAAGAAACTCCTTAAAGAATCACACTACTCACATTACAAAAACATTAATAGTTCACATGGAAGTGATCACATGAGATCAATCCCAAACAATACAGTTCCTCGGAAATAACCCCATTCAGCAGAATGCTGTAGTAAGGTATGGTAAGTGATGCACGACTGAAATTTCCATAGTCACTAATGGTCTGATTTACTGATCTATTGGGTGGAAAGGGTAGAAAAGAGAGAGGAGCAGATTCAGAAAGTATTCTACTGTCACACTCATTGCTGGATTTTCCTTTAAAAATGCTATGAAAGTCAGTTTGTCTTCCAAAGACAGAACCAGTCTTAAAGACAGGACACTAACTGGCAAGTGTCGCACATGAACAGGACTCAAACCAAAATAAAAATCTGCCTTAGGAAAACCAGCCAGATGTAGATAAAATAAATCTTATTCTTTCTTTAACTTTCCTCACATTTAACAGAGGTAGATTGATACTTTAGAATAACTTCCTTCTGCTTTACCAAGAAATTCTACATTTTCTTTCCCAATGTTTCCTCGTTACAGCTCAGCTTCGAGGACGGATTTTTTCTCTCCGTTTTCTGACACCAATACGGTTTTCAAGCTGACCTGTCTTCCATCCAGACTGACATTTACAAGCTGTGCTAGAAGTTGTCCTCCTCCACTTTTCTAACCTTATTAGAGGCATAAGGAGCATATCACAGAGACAAGATTTCAAATGAACCACCTCCCCCTGAATACCAAACCAGTGACTGTTTAAACAACCAAAAACTTAGTCTCAGCACTGTTTAAAAATCTACATATCCTGTAACAGCATCATTTAAAGAACTTCAGCAGCCACGTGTTAACATTTGCCATATACCAGCACATCCATTATATCTGACTATAAACATAACCAAAAACATTTACTCTTTCACAAAAAGACTTTTAAAACCATTTTATATATAGCATGAGAAACACTTTTTAACACAGAAAATACTTCAACATGCAGAAGTTAAAATAAGAATGTTATTTCAGACTGTATATGCAAAGGTGCAGTTTTTGTTTTGTATCACAGAAACTGTGAAAACTGAGAAGCTAACTGCAATATTTTTGAAAACAACTCATTTTTGTACAAAAAAAAGCTTGTTGTAATTCTTAGTCCAAACTGCTTTTGCTCCAAAACTTTCTGTGGAACTCTATTTAAGGAATTCAAATGCACAACTGACTTTTATTTTGACAGCTCAGAGTTTCAAAAGAAGCAGAATAATTTCTGGGCTGAAATTGCTGCTCTGTTTAATTATCATTATCCTATAAATGACGTCAGGAACAGTATCAGACTAGAACTGGCACTAATATACTACAAGTGGATAAAGGCAACTAAAACATGAAGGATTTAATTTCAACTGAAACATATGGAGCACAGAAAATAATAATTAAATGCAATATATAGTTAATTAGAAAGAATGTCTGCTCGTTCCACTGGCCAGTTCTATGGCAAGATTAACACTGTTAAAAAAAAACCAAATCAAATCACAAACCAGTAGAATAAACTTAAACTTCGCAAACTGTTGTTTTCTTAGAAACATCTTCATTCTGCATGTTTTGAACACAGAAACGAAGATTTCTTCTTCAACAAAATGAAATCTATATTCCGGGAGTAGTTTACATAATACTTGAACCATCTGAGAAGCCATAAAGAAGCAGCCTGTCAACAACTCTCATCAACACAATAACTGGATGACTTTAAGTAGGACTGCTGAAACCTCAAAGAATAAAGATTCCACAGTTCTATACATTACAATTTTTGTTAGAAGGCGGTAGAGAGACAAAGTGGATGTTTACAGATTTAGCCACTGCACTCAGTTAGCAGCTCTGCTGATCCACCAACCTCTGTACCTTTGATTACACACAAACACCTTTACCCCATTTCCTTTGTGTTCCAACAAGAGGAAGCTGCACAAAGTTTAGTGTGTTCTTGGTATCTGACACGAGGTCTTACTACTGTTCCCCAAAACTGTTCCCCATCAGGAGCTTGCAAAGAACCCAGTCCAAGAACTTTTCCTTTATTTTTCATGCCTCAGCTCACCATTTGACAAAGTAGAGACATTAACAACCCTCTGCCTCAAACACACTCTTGCCATGCCCTGCTCCAATGGACTCTGATTTTCAAGGTTTAGCAGAGGACTCCAGGTTTGGGGCAGGGCAGGAGTGACAAGCCTGCAGCAGCATTTCACCTGCTTCACTGAACACTCAGAGCATTCCCTCCTGCAGCAGCACCTGGATCCTAAGCGTAGTTCTGAGGCAGATGGACATGCAAATGTGAAATACTGCTGGAAATGGAAAAAATCCCTCCCTTCCAAAGAAGTTTCTGTATCTACACCTTACCATGTGCAGAATGAGAAAGAATTAGCTTTGCTTAAGGTCCCAACTTTTTCAGTCCTCAGATTGCATCTCCCCCCCACTTCTCCCAGTGCAGGGCCACTTCCCCTTCTTCCCAAACCTGACAAACTTAGAAGCACGAGAGGGCAGCAGAAACTGCCAGGTAACAGGGACTGAAGCTGGAAAAAGAAGGATAATGCCTGTGTCTCTCAAAGGCCTCTGGAGGAAAATAGGACTGCCTGACAATGTGAAGATCTGACAGAAAGGAAGAAGACCGCTAAAATTGTCGTGAAATAGAAAAAACAGGAGATTCTCGCTCTCACACGCTTTTACTAGAAGACCTCTGAAAATGCTTTCCTCCCACCAGGAAAATCCTCAATCATCTTGAAACACTACTTGGATTTGCCCTGCTGCCAAGTCTTGAATTCTCTCTTGACCCATCTTTCTCATCTATCAAATCATTGCCCACAGCAATTCTTATAATCGGAAATGCTACTAGAGATGGGTGTCTGGAGGTCTTCAGAATCTGAAGCTAAGCATTACTTTCATCTCCACTACTGACTAGCAAGGAGTTAACTGTAAAAGTCAACTACCTTTCTTGAGCATTTAGTATATCTGTTACAGGAAAATCTGCATAAGCTATCAGCTGTGGCTGAGAGATAAGCCTCAAAACTGATTTGTAATATTGACACTTTTGCTAATTCTAGAAAGTCAAATGGATAGTTATTCATTATAAAAGATCATGTTAAAGGACAATAATGATAAGTATTATATTGAGTTCCTAATGAGACACACAGGAGAGTTCAAAATGCAAAGCAGCTTTGCACAGAGAGCAAGAGACAAAGTATTAAATGTTTTCTCTAACTGTAGCCAAAAGTCCTGCTCTGAAGTGATGGCTGAGGTTTCCTGAGGCTACGATGCCAAAGCCAATTAGCCATGTCAATCCACAAGAATGCCAGCTGCCAGGATCTAACTTTATTACAGTATTACTTAAAAGTGAAGACATCAGCAATGTTTAAGTTCACATGACTCCTTATTTTAAAACCTGCCTTTTTTAGATTTAGGGTGGGGGCAGTGACAATGACCTTAAGTTTCAACCTATTAAAATCCCCACAGAGTGCCATGATTACCCATAATTTAATTATGTAAAGCATTCTGTTAAATTAGACTACATTATGCTCTATTCAAAAGAAAGTAAGACTTCAGCTTATTTCCCTCCTCATACGAATTCTATGTAATGTTTATATTTAAAAGTAGCAATTTATTTCAATAGTGCCTGTTTCAGTTGCCAGACTGCCTATCCCACAGAACATGATATGTGTAAAGTATATAGCTTACCCATTTATGGCATCTAATTCTGAATTCCAAAATAAAATTTTTGGAAAGTGTCTTGAGTATTTGTCGACTAGAATAAAGCATGTCCAAGTCTTTGATTATTTGAAAACATCTGCGTTTAATTTCTAAGCAAGGAGTTTGGAAATGTTGATCTTACAATACACTTCCCTGCACAGTCACCACAATAAGCTTAATCATTCCACGAAAGGGTAAAATTTTTCTTCTTGTTTAGGTGCCTATGAAACAAATCTGAACATTACTGTCAAGCAGTAAAAAGCACCCATTTCTTTTGAATAGTGCCCCTATTCTTCCAAACTGCTCAGAAAACCATACTTCAAGTAGTCTATATTAACTTCATTGACATCTTAATTGAAAGCTTGGCTTTCTGCTACTACTACATTTACACTGCCTTTACCACCCCAGTATACAACTGGCAGTTCTTGAACTCTTCTATACTCAAGAATGCTCAGAGACTGAGACAAAAGCAGACGTGTAACAAGGTTAAAGAACAGTAACAAGTTTTCTGAGAAGAGAAATCAAGCTTTCTTTTCTAGATTCTTATTCAAAACCGGGCTTTTACTTAGTTTTAATTATTCCTTGGCTGGAGTTTTTGTTTCTGCAGACACATGCCTATATACACCTAGGTACACAGCAAATAAGAACCATTATTAAGAGCTTAAAATTAATAAAAGCTAGTTCTCAGCTCTTGGTTTAACCTGTCACAGGAAAAAGAGATCAGAATGAGTGACCAGCATATTCTAGTTCTGCAGATCTTTGACTCCATAAATCTTGTTTTATTATGATTTATTTCCTTCCTTTGAGATGTTTCTGAAAGGTAAGTTCATAATATAAGTGCCATCAAGCATCCACGAGTGCTATATTTTGTTGCCATTTACAGAGCATTAAGGATTGCCTACTGAAATGACATGAAAAACACAAACCTCATTTCTCACTCCAGCACACTGTCTTCAAGTGTAAACTAATGTAATCAGCTTTTTTCTTTGAGATTTGCCCTTTAAAATCTACAGGATAAAAATCCATTGATCTTGGTTCTTGTTCCTGAGTTTCATAAGCCTGATTACTGTCACTGTCACCAAGTGCATCTGTGATGCCTGACTGTCCATGCTGTGACACCAGCCATATCCCAAGTGTCCCTTTGAGAACAAGGGGCTGACTCTGCCTGGCTTTAAACCATGAGGCAGCGAAAAGGTGATGGCCACATTTAAAGAACAAACGTTGCATGAGCTCCATCTGAGTATGCCTTCCATGAAATGGGAAAGATGCAAGCTCTTTGCTTTCTACCTTGTTTTACCACTGAGATCCAGGCAGTAATGAAGCAGAAGCTATGGAAGATTCTCTCCTCCTAAACCCAGATGACAAAATAGGAGAAAAAAGCCATCCCACCACAGGAGGCAGGACTTACCAAGGAATATCACATGACCTGACAGAAGAACAAGCAAACAAAATCTTGACAAAATGCTACATGCTACATGCTACAATGTGGGCCAAAACAGTTGCAAAGATGCCACGATCAGAAGCAGGGATTCAGGACTCTCCATTGAGCTTCAAACTTGAAATGTGTTATATTAGAACTGCAGCCCCAGGGAAAACACTACTGAGTTGATTTCAATGTCTAAATTGATACCAGACAAGACTTGTTTCTTGTCAGCACTAAAATTAAAGGCTTAACTTGTGACAGAATTACAAAAATTATTAACTACAGCAAATGGCAAGACATCACCTGAGAGAGTTTATCCATGCAAAAGCAGAAATTCTGCTGTAAGTGAGTACTTCAGACTTCTTTCCAGCCAGGACTAAATTCTGTCCTTTTTGCTCTTCCCTCACCCAGGCAGCAATGACTGCGTGCTGGATGCTTCCCGAGGGAAATCAGGACATGCTTCAGAACATCGTCCCAAAATGGGGCTTTGCCCTCCGCAAGGCAGGAGGGCAATCCTAAGCTTTACAATCCTAAGCTTCAGTTCAATGCAGCTTCCAAGAAGAAAAACCCTTCTCTCTGAGTTTTCAAATGGCATTTTCACAGAATTACAGAATTGTTTAGGCTGCGAAAGACCCTTAAGATCATCAACTCTGACCGCTAACCCAGCACTGCCAAGTCCACCACTAAAGCATGTACCTAAGTGCCACATCCACACACCTTTTAAATTCCTCCAGGGCTGGTGACTCCACCACATTCCTGGGCAGCCTGTTTCTGTGCTTGCCAACCCTTTCTGTAAAGAAATTTTTCTTAGTATCCAATCTAAACTAAATATCAAGGTACTTCTGCTGTTCCAACAGTAACTTATAAAACCACTTACTATTCTAACAAAAGTAGCCTGGTACTTACGGTTTTTGGCTTGAAAGAAGGAACTAAGCAATGGTTTTATCTTAACTAGCACAGGGTCCACTTAAAAGGTGACACAACACAAGGAACGAAAGGGGAATCTGGACACCTTTAGACAATAAATACACATTTCCTGCCAGTTGCTGCCGTAATCAAAGCCACTGTCACCCCAGAAGAGGGGTACAGGTAAGAGTGACAAAGCAATTCTGGAAGACAAGTGTTTCAAGCATTTACTTGATGTACTTTCAGTTATGGAGATTACTTCTGAAATATTAGAAAAATAAATAAAAAATCCAATTATTCCCATCTTCACTAATATGCTAAAAGAATAGCTAAACTCTTATATCCTGGCAGTCCTTCTGTAATATTAGTACTAATATTGAAAGCACACAACAAAATTTTAATTACCTAAAAAGACAAGGAAGGAGCAGTCAAATTCATTTTACTACAACTGAAAGGTTCAAAACATTTAAAATGTGCATTTGGTAAATGTAAATTCACCTGTCCTTCGTCATTTTGGATTGCCTCCATCTCTTGACTAAGATGAAATTGTTCCCAATGGAGAAGAAAAGGTGGCAGCTAGTCCTGTCTATGATATGTCAGTTGACTAAGTTCCAACAGAAAACACTTTTTTGTGCTATGATGAATAAACTGTGTAGCCAAATATAATGCTTTGCTGAAACAAATGAGATGTGTTAAATACCTGTTACTTCACAGAATTACAAGTAAAGATGCGACAATGACTTTTTTCATTTTAAAAGATATTTTTTAATTAGTACACCATGTTTTATAAAATGTAACAGCACTGGGTGATAAGTTCTCAGAGTTGCAAGTTATGTTAATGACAAATGATTGCACATTACTCTAAAAACTCCACAAAGCAAAAACACCCTTCAACCTACATTATTCATAGTATCCTACCTCATTAAATTGCAACTGGCACAAGGTATTCCTTGAGACATCTGTAACAACTCAGAGACATCAGCAATTTTGTACAGAAAGCATTTGATAAGCTGGTGAGAAAAATCACTTAGGAATGCTCAGCGTCAGAGCATTTCTTGCATGCAAGTACCTTCCTTTACAATATTACCAGTTTGCCTTTAGTAAAAAGTTAAAACTACAGGATCAGCAAAAGGACAGATCAAAAGTGCCTTTCTGTTGCTGCTTTTTCTCTTGCCACAGCAAGTCTCACTCCTCTTTCTTTCATTCATCCACCTATCACCTTCACAAAGCATGAAACAATAACGAATTTAGTGTATACGGAAAGTGATATTGGAGGGCTCTTGGCATCAAACATTTGAACCATGTTCTATACCGTGCCATATCTCTGCCAAGCTTGGTATACTTTGCTCTCTGTGTGGGCCAGATATCTGAAATTAGGCTAATAGCTTCGAGGTTTTTTTAAATACTTCACAGCATGAAGACTTCGTGATATTTTGAATCACTGTGACTTCCACCCGGTAAAAAAATCATACAAATATCTGGAGTTAAAGTTGACTGAAGAGCACTGGATACTCATTTCTCCATTAGATCCTGAGGGATTTCTTTTTGAGTCTGTGTTTCAGCATTTTTGCATGCTCCTAGACCAAATATGTCAAGCTTTATGAGCACAACTTACATATAACCTTCACACTTGACTAGTAGGAATAAACAACAATATAGCCAAAATGAACCCAGATTTAGCTGGTTTATGCAACTGAAAAACAATTCAACTGTGAAACTGCTTGGACTACTTTAAACCAGCAAAAAACTGTGCTCAGCTGTGTTACTTTATCACATACAGAAGCAGAGCATCACCCACTGGAATGCCACTGATCAACTTGTTCAGTATTTGTTTAAATTGTATCTCTTCCTCTGTGCATGAAGAGCTGTGTGCAGTATTTCATAAACAGCAGATGCACTGATGACCCAACATCAGCATAGGAATAAATAACATCAGGATGCTCAGATTTCTGTGTAAACTTTGTCCAGATGCAATTGCTGAAATTTTCCCCAACTTCCATTTCCAGGACACCAATAATATCATCTCTCTCTGTTTCTCTTTCTGGGTTCTTCCTAGAATTTTCTTAAAATTAATTAACCATTAAATTAATCCAATCCTTTCCTGGCAAACCCATAATTTTCTTTATCACCTGCTCTCTGGTTTGAGTAGAATAAACTATAAATTTTCTCATCTTTCTTCCACTTGTTTTACCTCTAACATCCCCACACACCAATTCCTGTTAGGTCAATCCAGCTCCATGTCCCTTGCCACAATACATTTTTGATTTTTACCTATAGATTATGCTTCTCTACTTCCTTTTCTTTCTATCTTCCCAACTTATAACTTTTCACTCAGTAATGCTTTCTCTATGGCTGGGACATACCCCTACATTTCTTCTTCCCATCACTCTCAAGAAACTGCCCTCAACAGCTTCACTCTGCCTTTTGCATCCAGTTGTTCCACCTTATGCTTAAGCTTTATATCATTTAATCCATGACCCTGAAGAGCCTCTGCTAATCGGAAATTAACATTTCCAATTTTGTAAACAGCCCACCATACATGAGAAGTCCTACAACAGAACAAATAAAGACTTTGATGTAGTGATGCACAGTTTGAATTTCAAACATGGCATACGTAGCTCAGCACATGCTAGGATAACACTGCCCCCCGTCTGGTGTAGCATTTCAGTGACAACGCAGAAATTTTTCTAAAGTTTTGTTTCTCAAAAAAGCTTTCAAATCATTCCTAGCTCAGATTAGTCTCTTCCTATCTTGCGTATTGAAGGCAGTCTTTGTTTGTTTTGTTTTCAACACTAGAAAAGCCAAATCCAAAGATACAGTGTATTCAATGTAAAAGAAACAACTCAACTGTTGAGCTGTTCTCAACAAAGTATGCCTTAACTGTTTGGAAACATAAGACATATGTTATATGTTTGGAAACATATAGGTTGTCTTCCTGGACAGTCATTAATATCATCTAATGTTCCAGATAAAAATAACTGAAATATTACATGTCACTTTCCACCTTTTGCTGGAATCTTTGGGTTCCTTTTGATCTCAAATTATCCATGAAGGATCATCTTATATGTTCACTACCAACGCATCTCTTATGATCCTAGAAATTTCGTGACTTTAATACATGCAATCCAAAATAGAACTTGAAAGCTCCATGGCTCTGTGTGGTCCACAGCACTGATTATCGCTACTCTCTTCTGGGCTATTACAGAAACTTTAGGTCCCAAAACCACATGTTCAACAATGTTAGGCATACTAATTTACTTCTAAAAAACTTCAAATGACTTCCAGTGAGAAGCTCAGAAGCTGATTTTAGACTCTGCACATTAAAATTAAAGCTACAAATGTTTGTCTTTATGCTTATTCCTACATTCTTATATAGTTTCAATTTAGCAGCAAGCTAGTCTGAAAAAACTTTTTTATTTTATTTTTCCATATAGAGCATATATAACCTAAACATCTTCTAAATACCTTATTTTTAATCTGTCATGTTATCATGTAAGTAGCAAGGAAATGCAGCTAGGGAGTTCAGGTTCACATAAATCTATAACCACTGACTTATTTAAAATTAACCAGGACTCTTATTCACATGTTTCCATTAACAAGTTTCTAGTAGCTCCAGATTAAAAAGACAATAAAAATGTCACCTTTAGAACAAGAGTCCTTAGACCCCATTGCCTTTCATGTTCTACTGCATTTCACTCGCTGAAATGAGAAACAGCAGTCACGCATAAAGATTTAACAAACCTTTCCGCTTTCTACCAAGTGAATTCATCTCCGAGGACAAATTGTCACATACTACCAACAGGACAGTAGGAATGAAATTTTCTGATTTAAAAGCCCTAATCTGGCTATAAAAATTCACTGCAGCAACAGTCATGACAATAACTTATAATAACCAACAGTAATTACAGTTACCTCCTGCCTACCTGGGCAAAGGCACACGTGAAGAATCACACAAAAAGTTTTAATTGTTATTGCCCAGGCTAGTGCACCACAGTGTAGCAAAACGTGGAACAAAACAAAAGAACACATTTAGTTCCATTAACATCTTAACAGGTCCTGACACGAGATTTACAGAATGCAAGAAATGCTAATTTCACAATCTATCTGCCATCACCAACAATTAAAATGTGCCTGCTTTCAAAATGGGGCATGCTGCAATCTAAAGCTGACAGAAATAAATGTTTTAAAGGCTTAGTAAATTTAAAAGTGAATCTTATCAAAGCATATAAAGTTCTAAGACAAAGATAAGCAACGCAAATAGGGAAACATTTACTGCGATTACAGAGCTTGCTAACAAGGTAAGTATGACATGA
Source organism: Ifrita kowaldi (assembly GCA_013398055.1). NCBI lineage: Eukaryota > Metazoa > Chordata > Aves > Passeriformes > Cinclosomatidae > Ifrita > Ifrita kowaldi. Next base: position 63,283 of record VZRS01002830.1, read on the forward strand.
TCAAGGGCAGTTTACAGAGCAAACCCTGGCAGTCCTGGCTTCACCAAAGATTTGTGACTAAAATAAGCCACTATGCTGAAGAGAATATGGGTGCTGAATGGCATCCATAAAATGCAACTGCATGGCTTGGCTTTTCCCTTACAACTCCATTCAACAGCAGGTGAACTGCGTGGCATTTCAGCCTTAGAGCCAGGAACACAATGACAGCCTTCTCAGAATCCCAATACTCGGAGGTGCTGCTTTTTAAGAACACGTATTGCTCCCTTCTCTTGGAAAGTCCATTCCAAAGGAGTGATGGTAGGTCCAACTAAATACCACTGTCCTTATAACCTCTGTTTCTTGAATGAGAAGTTTCTCCACAGTTGCCCTTCTGAATTCAAGGAAAACTTCCAAGCTTAAAATTTCCTTGCAGGAATCAAACCTTGTTCCCACGCACTACTGGGAGTCTGAACACCTAAATAATTAAATTTCAAAAGGAGAATTTGTCTTCTTTTCAAATTAGATTAAAAAACTTCATAAAGAAAAATGAATCCTAAAGGACAGAATATGAGCCATACAAGACAAGAAGCTATAAAATGGTACTTTGACAATAATAAAGTGAAAGGCAAAAATTAATTTATTCTTTTCTGAAGTCTGTAAGTTCCCCTTGTGGGTCTGTCTGTAAAGATAGCATCTACGAGTACAAAACAAGCTAAGAAACAATTTCTGCCTAAAAGAAATTGTTAAGCACCAGAATTTGAGAGAGAACTATGTAACATGTTTGGTAAATGCATAAAGGGACTTTCCAGGATATTTACCTGCTAACACATGCCATGATATCACCCTCCTTTCAAAAGTTCTGCCCCCACAAAATACTCAGAATTACAAGTCATCAACAATGACTTTACAAGGACGGAAGAGAACATACCAGTTTTATCACCCTAATCTGTGCTATGATACATTGCCTTTGTCTCACACTTTTAGTCATTAATCTTATCATCACCATCACAGTTCAACTCATGCAAGACTCTACTGAGGCCCCAGCAAACTCTCTCAGTAGCCTGAACACAATTCTTAAGTTGTTTTCTTTTTTGTAGTTTCTGTGACTATTTATGCAACCCAAACCGTACAAAAACTTTACATAATTCCTTTGGCAAAATAAAATCTTTCCTAAAAGGGTATGACCAAGTTAACAGAAGCATTTTCTATTTGGAAGAAGTTAATGCACAAAGTATAATTTAGACAAATGTTATTTATTTGAAGGAGAATATAAGAAATATGACACAAAATTTAAACTGATACAACCACGTGGTAGAAATGTTTACATGCACAACAGCTGATACAAGTTTGAGAAACTATTAATTACAAAACTGAAGTATATGGTGTTGGATTTCTCATCTGCAAAATGATGATCATTTAAGTATCAGTGCCATTCCATTATGGAGGAGAAATACAAAATTACGATCTTCTTGGGGCTATGACATATGAAATTTTGAGCACTGTACAATGAACCACATTTCAGCCTCTGCTTTACAGCTCCTTCTGGGAAGACCTCTGATCACAATTTTTTCTTAGGATAGTTTTAGTTACCTAATCATGCATAATTCTAAAGAAAAATCCTGCAACAATTAAAAAAAGACAATGAATCTCAGCATCCATCAACTTTAAACAAGACATTTCCAACAGACCTTACATGTTTTTATTCATGAAATAAAGGACTACTTACTTGATTGGCCATGTAGATTGTGAGAAGACCTCTCCTATAAACAGAAAAGATAAAATTAGTGAATGAATCAAATTTTTTTTCAGACTGAAGAAGAACAGTTTAATCATTAAGAGTATTTTATTAAAGAAGAGATGGAGGGTGAATCATCACCACTTTATAGAAAAATAAGTACAAACCCAAAAATAGCATATTGATAGCACAGCATCCAAAGCAGTGAGGAATTACAGGAACCAAGTTATACATAGCAACTGGCTACTCCACATGAGTCCGGAAGCTGTCACAAGGGACAAGGCACCTTGAGTTACACACAGCACTTATCACAAAGTAAGCTCACACATGAACCACTAACAGAAGCATGCACACAATGACCAAAGCCTAACTGAAATACAGCAAAATGCTTGTGTGTTAACTTCTGTTTTGTGATCAGTGCTATGTAACTCGAGGCACCTTAGCCCTTCTGCCTATCAGGAAAAGTTTTCTACTGAGACTGATGATGCACTAATCTTGGCTCAAGCCAGTTGAAAGTCACAGTGCCAACAGTGCCCCGGAACAGTGGCCACCATCTTGTCTTCTAACCTTTATCTACTTTTTTCCACTTACATTTTTTGATCTGTTCTTGTGTCTCAGCCCACAGCTCACACTGTTCTTTAGGAAAAGTATAATCTTGAGCTCATGCTCTCATATTTTTGTGAGAGCACAAGACCAAAACTGAATTCGACAATGCAGGTGTGAGCTGCTCCAGCAACCGACTGCACTGTACAGTTCCAGATGAACCAAATGAAATAAAAGTTATTTTCTGTTACAAGCCAGCATCGCTCTTAAGAATGTGGAAGACACTACCATTGCAGGTTTGCTTTGCCCTCAATTATTCCTCCTCTTCTGCAAAGATTTTGTTAGAGTCTGTGGCCAAACGCTGGAACACTCAGTTTCAGTATTTCTTACTGGACTGCTGTTCTTAACTTCTTGAGTCTATCATCAGCCTTGTAGCATTTGGGATTTTTCTTATTGTCCCCACTGGTCTTACACGCAAAACCTGATAATTTTTGTGAAGGCACCACACGTTCAACCATTAAAGTTTCTCAATATGGACATGAGTTATAACCTGAATCCATTTTTGTCTTCATGTCATTTAGGATTTTTTTTATATTGCTACTACAGAAGGTAACATATAACAGAAGGTCTAACCCAGGCTTGCATGTTCCATCTTGTCATGACATTTTAAGTTTCCAAGCATTCATAGAATGTTAAGAGAGTCGTGTATTAACAGAACATATCTTGCTATCAGTTCAGTTGAAGAAGTGAACAAAACAAAAGCACAGAGCAGGAAATAAAGAAATCCCTATCACACAGCTCCCAAGCTTGATTCATCCAAAAAGTTTATTCAGTATTTTCTAACTCCCACGTTTACATGTCCATAACGTTGTCAAGTTATGCATCCAGATGAAGATTTTTCACAGCAGCCATCTAAGCTACAGGGACACATTCCACTTAAAAGTTTTACTGCTTCCACATCACACTGAATTTGCGGAAAGCAGTAACACAGCATCCTGACTTCCACAAGTTGTTCTCTACTCACAAAGAAGATTCAAATTTGCCTGCAGTTCAAAACTTTAATTAGTTTAGAACTAGTTTGTTCAAAGTCAGTTTGTTTCATGGTTGTTTTTTTTAAAAAGCAGAATTACAAATCTGCTCTCTGCATACCTTCTCTACACAGTACAAACTTTGCCAGATACTAGAAACAAGATTCTAGCATGGAAACCTAAGAAAAAAAAAAGCCTGAATCTAAAGATTTGGTGAGGATAAGGCACACAAGAAACAAGAAGACAAAGGACAGGGAATAGCGTCTGTGAGTATTTAAGCAAAATAGCCCCTGCAACTTGCAATAAAGTATCAAAATATTGTATGACATTTCTGAACAGAAAGGGGTAAAAATTCACCTAATGCAATAAATTCAACTCTCACACTGGTCTGCAAACATTCACCTGGTCCTTCAGCTGGCTAGTTCAAGTGATAAAACAATATTGGTGACCCAACCCTCCTGAACAGCAAACAGCCAGCTGATACAGTTCTGGGTACTGTAAATCTTATTTTAATTTGTTCTCAAGAAAAAATACTGTATTATTTTTAGATTATTTTTTTACCCCTGTAATAGCATTAAAAATTGATGATAAACATCCAAACAGCCGTTTGGAAACACAGAAATAAACCTGAGAGCTAACCTGGTAACTCAATCCACTTTGGTTATTCTGGAAAATGTCAGAACACCAAGAACATCCTGCAGTAACTCACCTGTGAGCAGCCTCAACCAGCAACTGAGTGACAGATGCAGCTTTCAGAGTGTACTCTGTGTATTCACAATTACAGTACATACAGTGTGCACAAAGCAGGATGATCATTGTATGTGCTTGTAACTTATTTAGTGGATTCTCCCCTGCAGTCTCTTTGTCATGCAGGCAGGGTTTTTTAGCCTCCCACTAAAATTTATCTAATTTTTTTTAGAACACTAACAAACTAAGAACTAAATGAGTTTTAGTTTCTATTGTAATCCCTTTGGGGGTAAAATACAACTCACCAACCACAAAGACAAAGAAAGGAAAAGGGACTAGAGAAGAGGAAGGAAAGAAATCAGAAGCTGCAGAGCAGCTGCAGCAAGACCAATGTGAGAAGTAGGTGGTTGGGAGGAGGCAAAATGTGCAGACAATAAATTTGTGTGAGGAAGTAACTTCCGGAACTGAAAATACAGCAAGTTGTTAGATGACGTCATCTCCAATTGCCTGCAACAAGCCCGTCTGTGAGGCCCTGAAGTCAGAAAAGCAGAAAGAGTTTTCTTCCTCCAAATTAATTCTGTGACTGTTTTTAAAATAAATAGCCCCATGTTTCCAGGGAAAAGGGGCAAAAAAAGGGGAGGGGGACAGGGCACTCTTCCTGGCCCCGTGCAAATGTGATCCAACAAGCCTAACCCGAACCTGAACTCTGCTGTTAAAAAGCAATTGGAAGTTCAGAAAATCTTGCACCATTTTGTAGCAATGACAGCTGACAGAAAACAGGACAGAAAGATGGAGGTAGGCCAAGTAAAAGGGTCACTGGTACAAACCAAAGACGGTATTAAAACTGCAGCTGGTAAATAAGAGGAGAACATAATTGGGAAATGGTATTAGGAGAGCAGGAAATGATTAAACAATAAAAATAATTAGTCAGCCATGTCTAACTACATGCTTTGGGGAGGTTTAAAGATACTAATAAACAGCTTACATTTCACTCCTAAAGTGCATGAACCAGTGCTGAATGCTAATCTTGGCAACACCAACATCAACAGGTGGCTACAGCAGTGACGGTCTGGCAAGGTCACTACGGGAAAGTCCAAGCACACACACACAAATCCTTATTGCCCGCTCCTCCTCCATGGTTTCTGTCTTAGGCCATTTTCTCCAAAGCCTTCTTTCATAAATACCTTCATTGTGGCTTCCCACTGCCTCTCAGTCACCTCTTCAATTGACAGTATCTCCCACACCCAGCTCTGTTTCTAATGACATCTGTGATCTTTAACTCAGGAAGGAAAAACATGAGCTAGGAGTAACTCTAAATTCATGAGCAACAGACCAAGGTCCACCCTGCCAGTTGCTTGTGTTAAATTAAAGAACAAAAAAAAACACTTGGCTGAAAAAGTCTTAACAAGACAGGTCTCCTTCACCTGATAAAGGAGGCTTGCATGAAAGTAATCATGTTTAAATCGCCCTTTAATTCAAGTCTCAACGAGCAGTAGTATTTAGTATACTTTTCACTTTGTTTCTCCTTTTTCCTCCTAATTCACACTTTTAAATGAACTTTCTTACATGCTTGTGAGAACTGAGTAGGCAAGGTCCCAGAGTTTAATTATCCAGCACAGGTCACATTTAACTACAGTAAAATAATTCCAATCTTGCAGATTCCACGTTTAATGTTTCAATTACAACAGACCACAGTCTTCTAGGAGATAATTCTCTTGTTCATTTATACCTTCCTCAAAGAAAAGTTTAACTTGGTAAAATTTGCTTTTTGGACAACCTGGTAACATTCAGATCAAATTATAACAGCAATAGCTCTTAAACTATGGCCTATAAACCTCAACAGAGAACCACATATCTTTGTTATTGCACTGCCCAGAGGAAAGAGCCTAAAATAACTGCTAAAAACCCCAGAAAACTACAGGAGAAAAATAACAAGGAAACCTAGCAGTGTACTGGGCTGTATTACCAGAAGTTTAGGTAGGAGGTCAAGGGAAATGATTAATCCCCTTTACTTGGCACTCTCTACACCACAGAGTCCCGTGCCCAGCTGTGGTCCCCAAGACAAGCAGGCATTGATCAGCTGCCACGGAGGACCAGCAGCACGGCTGGGCAGACTTTGACCTGACCCAAGGAAACAGCATTTTCTCCAGCAGACAGGAGAGCAATGGAACAGGGACTCAGAGGGGCTGTTGGACCCTCTGTCCTCAGAGGTTTGCAAGGCTGACCAGACAAATCCCCAAGCAAGCTGGATTGAATTCAGTGCCAGCCCTGCTCCAAGCAGGAAGCTGCACTAGCTGAATTCCCAAGACTTACTTGAACAATTCCATTATTCTACAGAAAAAAGGTGGAAAGCAACTTCAAAATATCATAAATATATTTTTTCACAGATTATAAAATCAGAAGAGATTACAGTGATAAACAATCTGTCTTCCTAACAAATACAAAACGAACTCTTCCTTAAGGAATTAGCCATTTACTTAAAGAGATCAAAATTTGTCTTTTAAGTATTTCAAATCACCACAACCACTGATACGCTATTTTACGGGTACTTATCTTTACAATTTGCACCCTAAGACAAGAATTAGCCTGGCCTCCGAAAACAGTTACATCTTTACCTCCCCTGTAACACTATCCCCTCCAACCAAGTCACCCTCATATCATTTCTTGAACAAGAACTGAACTCCTTCAGTTTTTCCACTATGCTCCCGAAGTTTTTAATCATGCTTATAGCTCTTTACTGAAGCTGTCCCAGTTTTACAAAATTCATCTTCAGGACTTCAAATGAAAATATAGGAAATACAAAACAGATTAAAGTACTCTTATCCTTTGTTTAACCAGAAGTATTTTAAAGTCAAAGGTATCACTAAGTGCTGCTCTCAGACTTTGAATTCATTTGCCTGTGAGCAAGGTATTTGTAACTTCTTGCAAGTGCTGTAAACTCTGGAAAACTTATTTGATTGAGGCCAAAGTGCAATTTCCCTTACACGTGAGTACAAAATCCTATTTGTGCCAACAGGAGCAGCAACTGTCCAAATCTGCATGCCAACATACTGTTTATGGAACAGTTTGCTGAAGAATGTTTTTTTGCTTGGCTTGATGTGCTACAAAATTCAAAAAATAACTACTTTCAGAAGCAGCATAAGCTTTTGCTTCATATAATAGTAAATCATACAAAATACCAATCTTTAAATACAACCAAGATTGTTTTTTCCTACAAAATTCATTGCCAGTTCTCTCTCATTTATGGTTTTCCTTCAAAGTATTTATGGTTTCCCTTAAATACAGAGTCATTGCTAAGCTAAAAAAAATTAAAAACAAAACACAACAGCACCATCAGCACACCAAAAAAAAGCCCCCAACCAACCTTGCCTGAAGGTGGGATGAACCCTTAGAACATACTTATGCTCAGGGAAATTTTACCATAAATTAATTATTGCAACCACAGCAGCCCTCAAAGAAAATTTCCAGCAGAAAGCAAACACCTCTTTCTCTAAACAGCCACAGAAGAAAGGTAGGACCTGTCATTTTTAAGTTGTATCTTTGTCAATATTCATTCCTCCTTCTGAATATTTATTCTTTCATACATTTGGCCTTGCCTTGCCCATCTTTTGTGTCTCATAGCAGCACTCCAGTTCCTAGAATTCCCTCATCAAAACCTTTTTTTGGTGATATGAAGTTTAAAGAATTGCTTTCTCTATGCTTTGTTTCAGTTAAACCACAAACCTTTCTGAGCAGACATCCTGGAATCTAAATATTCTCTGCAATCAATTAAACTTATTTGAACTATTGTAATTGTTCTTTTTTACCAGTATTGCATTTTTTATGATCACTTTTTTTTGTCTTGCTCAAAACTAAAGGGGAAATAAGAAGTCAGAAACAACAGGAAATAACTACGGCAAGATGAATCCCACTGCGCACAGAATTAACATAAATTGACTGAACAGGCACCTCCTTCAGTGAGAACAGCCCTAGGTGTGAGCTGTGAGAGGGAGCCCCTAAATTCACCCTCCAGGGCGAGGGACACACCAGGGCAGGTACACCTAGGCCCCATTCCCTGTGCCAGGTCCTGGAACCCAGTGCACAGCAGCAGTCAGCAGCACAGGGCGACACGAGCCCAAAGACGGATACAGCAGCATGTTAAAAATCTTCATGCATGCAATTAAGAGAACAGGTTCTCTGATAAAACATCTAATTGATGGGTTACGTTTCTCCACATATGCAATAAATTTAAACAGCTGGAGGGGAAAATAACCACAAAAGAAAAATATCCAACTCACTGCTAAGACAAGAGCAGTTTTAGCTTTGCTACAAAGCTTTCTAACTTCATCACCAGCCCAAAACTTCAGATTCCTGCTATTTGCTTTTCCAAAAACTCTTAGTGTTGTCAAACCAACAAGACTTGATCCAAGAACAAACAGGTACTAGAAACAAGCCAAACTCACCTTTCCTTGTGACCTGTACAACAAAATCGGAACAACACATTACTTTTATAACTATTTTTTTAATAAATTCATTATATTAGTTTCCTGCAAAATCAAGTTTGAATTCTATATGAATGCTGCTGTCATTGAATCTGCTGCATATTCTGACACTTATCACTGTATTTTAACTGACATTCATTTTTTTGATTCTTTACAAGTCTAAGGAATCACAAATAAAACTACTTTTATAGGAATCACTGGATTAAAAGGCAAATGGGGAGTGGGATGTTAAAAAAAGGTAAAGAGCACAGAACTTAGGCTGTAATGATTGTTACAGCGAAACAGAATTTTTTGTAATAAATATGTACATATATATTTATATATCATATATACACATGCATATAATGATTATAGATATATTTTAGTAAACAGCAAAACTTCAGAATATTTGTCCTTTTTAAATTTAAAAGAAAAAGAAAGATTCAAAAAGAGTTAATTCTGCCTTTAATTTTTGAACACAAACTAAGAAGCTAACATAATAGTTTGTAACGGCTCCCCAGACAGGACTCATGGTCTGCAAAAACAGGAAGAATTCCTCCTGTCAGCTCCAACCCCTCCCCCCCGCGTAAAATACACCACTTTATAACCTGCAGAACTAAATCAAACACACAAATCACAGGTTTCCTCCGAAATGAAAGAGGTTAAAATGAAGAGGTAAGAGGTAGGGCTTTTTCTGCTTTACAGCAGCTTGACACCACAAGCGAACCAAGTATAGATGTGGAGTTGGGACTACATCCCTGTAAAAACACAAGCACTGCAGATTATGTTTAGGGTATCGTTAATCTCTCACACCCACCAATTTCCTACTGACAGCTGGAGGTCAGAGAGAAGTCCTGGTGCAAAAGTTCACTTAAAATCAGCAGGAACAGACAAGCTTTCAAAATAATGCTGAAAATTATGAAAACAGACCTAAGCAGTAGGTTTTCAAAAAAAGAACTCGATAACTTTTTAGCTTAGTAAAGACCAATAGCAAGTCTTCAGCACAAAAATAATGTTCAGAACTTCATCTCAAAAATATACAGTTTAAGGACTCATGACCCACTGCCTCTTAAAACCAATTTCCTATTTCAATATTTTGGGTTGTTTAAAGTAGGAAATGGACACTTTGCAGGCTGGAGCAACTGAAATTGCTCAAAACTGCAAATCAGTAATTCTTGCTTGGAGCACATTACATGTTAAGAAAAATGGTTTTATGCAAATATTCAGAATTTGTTGTTCTTAAAAGGAAATAAAATAAACTCCACATGTTCTATGATTTGAACACATGCCAAAGAAAGGGTATGAGAAAACTGGAAAGGGAGAGAAGCCAAAAATAAAATATATCTACAGTAATACATTCCAGTTAAATTAGTACCAATAATTCTTACAGAGTTTTCAGCTAGTGCAACACAAGATAGCAACTATAGTTCAATTTTTTTAAACTCCTTTATACTCTATTTTATACAGGTTTTCTTTCACCATTCCCTCCCTCTTCCTTCTCTCCCAGTTTCTCTATGGTATCTACAGAGCAAAAACAAACGCTGACCTACAGAGGGGAAAAAACCTCTTAATTAAAGTGTGATTTAACCTCACAAGATTCCGTGAAGAGATAGAAAGATTCCAAAAAGCTTATTAGTGTTATAGAATGACTGACTGGGAGATAGCAGAAGAAAAACAAATTAATCAAACCTCAGGAAAAGAAATTAAGGATTTCCAGGGATTTTTTAAATTATTCACATTCTTGGTATAGAAGGTCTATCTAGCGTTAAGTAAGGCCCCAAATAACAATTTCTTTGGACTGTTGATAGTAACACAGAACTGTTTTAATCAGCTCAGTCAATCACTAAGAAAACACTCAGTTCTTTCTGGGCATGGGCTGCTTGGCCACTCTGTCTGGAAGGCGTGAGTACAAGGCACAAAAGCAAATACTTTTGAGCAAAACTGTTTTGGAGACTCTCAGCAGCAGCAGGTCATTGTTTCAATGTATTCTGTTGGCAATCACTACCACTTCAAAGCAAAATAGGACATTATGGACAAAACGGTTAATAAAAACTAGGAAGAGCAGAACAGGGCACGGAAAAAATTCAGAGTTGAAAATATGTCCAGTATTCACTGGCCTTGGACATATACTCAGTGTATTTTAAGAGTGAGAAGGCAGGAAGGAGAAAAGATTTGTCATATAAGGTTACTCCTTCAGCTGACAGCTTGGGGCTGTCCCAATCCCAGTGGAAATTCATCCAGTATTTGACCTGTTCTCCTCAACCTCTACCCTCCAGGCTTCTCAAATTAAGAGCCCTTCAACCACACCCTACCTGCACATCCCAAATCCATCTTACAGCAGCGCAGCAAGAAGCAGCTCCAGAGGCTTCCCAAGAAGCCCCCTGGAACAGCTGGCCTTCCCTCTCCAATCCATCTTCTGTGCCCAGTTTGAGACAGCCCATTCCACAACACAAGTTTTTTGATAAGCTACTCAAATCATCAGTTATTTCATCTATTTCAAAAGACTTAAGCAGCCTGATGCTTTTTTCCTAGTCTGTCACACTAATAGCTATTTTAGTGGTTGCATGTTTAGAACTAATTTTCTCTTTAGACTCATAATGTTTTAACGTTACATTTGGGATTGGATTACAGTTTACAAAGCACCTGAAGCAATATGTAAAAAAAAAAAAAGCTAATTTGACAAATGAATCCAACTCCAACAAGGAACTACTGCAGCTTTTCACATGGCGTGATCAACTTCTAAACACCCTTGTATTCAGCAACAGCAGACTAGCACTTTCAAGGGAAGTAGTGTGTGGACTTAACTTGTCAGCATACAGTGACATTTGCTTTTTTTTCTCCCTTTTAGACCCTCTAATGACAGCCTATTAAGTCATATTAAAAATAGGCTTTAAATCCAGTTAGGAACTATTCATTTCATCACTCAGAAGACAGATGAATGCTATTAAGAGTGTGCCTACATCCATAATGGGGGTCCCACAAGGGGTCCCAAGGAACTGCAGTGTCAGAAATCAATGTGAACCTTCTCTACAAAGGGAGGCAAACCATACTAAAAGTTTGACTGAATGTCATTTCAACACATCCCTACTGACTGGGAAGCCAGTTTCTGGCAGGACATCAGTACTGGATGATGAACTGTACCAGATACTACAGACAGATGTTAATGAGGTATTTCACCTACCAAAGACAGAAATAAGCTATTGCCAAGTCCAGTTTGAACCCATTATTTTTTGGCATTAAGCTCAAACATCCAAATTGCCAACGGTTGATATTAGAACACTTTTGCTAGTTCCTCAGTCCGTTGCTCATGAGGAATGAGTAACAGACACTGAAGAGCTTAAAAGGAAAAACCTATCACTGAAGCAGCAAGATGGAGCCCATATAAATCCCTTCACATAGACCAAATTATGCTGTACTATCAGGCAGTCCATACTGTTTCAGTCTTTCACCAAAGCTGGAGCAGTCTGCATTGTGATGACAGGTACTGGCCCAAATTCATGAGACCTGTTTAATTCTTGCCTTTAAAGCCATGGACACTGTTTCTGCTTCTTGGACAGACTGTCTTTAGGAGAAGGTTTTAACAGCACACACTTCATCAAAAAAGATTGAATCTGGAGTGGAGGCCATCAGATTACAAGAAACACTATGACACACAGTGTTTTATTTCCTTACCAAAGGAAATAAAAACATGCCATTTTGTTCCCCAGGATGTGGAGGGGAGAGGGCAGGAAGGGGAAGTAAGATGTTTGACCGAAGTATACTGCTGTAATCTTTGCCACAGAAAAGCTGTGCGTGATTAAATATAGCAAATCATTACCATTCTAAGTCTCTACCTTCACACTTTTCCTGCTGCAGAGCTAGCAACGACCTCAGTTCCTTGGGAACAATGAGGCTCCAGGAAAGAGCCACTTCATTTACAGAGGGTTTGTAAGTGTGGCTCGCATGGAAATGAATACTTAAGCTGCTCTTATCTGTAGTGTCTAAAAACAATATCCTCCAAGCAGACCTGAGGAACACAGCACTGGAAAGTTCCCTCCAAGACCTCCAGCCATTGCACCAGAAGCATGCTAGGCATGGATGTTATCTTGCCAGGTAAATGTCAGCGCTCCAGCCAGCTCACCTAAGCAGCATCTAAAGTTTATTCTATACTAGCAGAGTATTTATTATTCCCCCTCTGGGAACTGCATGTTACACACAAGCATTCAGACACAGAAGATGTATTAAGTGTTTGCTTAAGCCAAGGAAGTCCAAATGAGTGTGTCCTGGATGCTAGTGCTGAGCAGACAGCACAGAGTAATTAATCCAGTGTTTGTGCCATTTGAATCCAAGTCAGACTTGCAAAATAGTCCAATGTTCAGCAGCAGTCTGAATTTTAACATTTTATCTGTCAGCATTTCAACAGGACTGTAAGTTTTACAAGGGATTTTAGTGGGTTTTTTACGGTTAATGATGAAAAACAGAATACAAAATCATACTACTATGCAGATGACTAAATCATTTTTACTTAAGTTTTCAGCCTACAAAGTGAACATTTCAGAAACAGATTTGCCAAAAGTGGTCCTTGAAATAATTTTTAAAAGTTTAACTTTAACTATAACCAAGTCTCAACTATTCATGCAGCCGTGCAGGAAGAGAGGAAGGTGTCTGCACAGTTACCTGGGATCTATCAGAGCTTGCTGCTTGACCTTAGCACTGCCCTTTGCTCACCCAGGCTGGCCCCACGTGCACTGATAGAGCAGGCCAGAGTTTAATGGGTGCTGTCTGAGATGCCTTTACATTCATGAAGCAGCCACATGGCTGGTGCTGTGCCTGAGCTGGTAAATCCCTCTCGGACTCAGAGATCTGAGACCACTGAGCAATTGCAACCAAACAGTTCTGCAAGATCCATCTCAGCCCTGACTCTAACAAAGACAGAGAGAAAATAAACCCAGTCTCTACAGACTCAACCAGATGCTGCAATGCTGCAACTCATTCTGCAGTGTCTCCAGAATCACAGGTATATATTTCACACAGGATCTTCCAATATTCTTACTCTGTCTGCCTCTGTTATCCCAGGAAAGGGATTGTCAACTATAAAGCTGTAGCTCCTCTCCTGCTCTTGTGCAAGACTTCAATTATCACACAAGAAAGCTGAACCAAATTTTTCCAGCACCTAGATGCTGCAGCCTGAATCTTAAACTTGGATGCTGAATACTTATGCAGACACAGCAGAGTTTTTCAGAATCCTGATAAGTTTATAACCTGGACTGACTGACTACAGATGTATGGAACTGTAGTCACTGATTCCCAATAAACCTTCTTACTCTGTACACAAGTACAGAATTGTCCTTGCAAAACTTTTGCCATCTCAAGCAGATGAAATCTAGTTTAAGACAGTTATCTAGACTGTAACTCAGACAGAGAATGGTGATTCACACAACTGATTGGAAAGAAATGACTGGTATGAAATAGAAACACACATTTCAGACAGTTAGGAAAGCCCAAGTGTTGACTGTAGTCACTTCTTTTATCCAGAATTATAAGGATTATACCTTCATCTTATGTGCATACACAGAATAACAAGGAGTAAAGGGCAGGAATGAAGGATAGACTTACTAGAGGAATAATTAAGAACACCAAATGAGAGAGAAGATCTTTCTCCCATAATAAACCAAGTGGTTTCCACAGTTCATTTAAATGAAGCAAATTTTACCCTGCAGCTACTTTTTCAAATGGAGCAGACAGTTTATACCTTGCCAGTCACACAGCATCTTTCTATAACCCACAGAGGACATCCTTCTCCATCACATAGGACAGCTTCATCCTTCTCCTTCACACAGGACAGCTTCACAATATGGCTACAATTTAAATGACAGTCTTCCCTTCATCCACTAGATGGATAACCTGGTCACAGAAGGACATCAAATAAGTTAAACAGGACTCTCTCTTTGTGAACCCATGTTCACATGGGAACTCACTGTGCCTGGTGATCATGTTGTTCCTTTAAATGCCTTTCAATACTACCCCAAGTAATCTTCATAATGTTTCCAGGAACTGAGGTTAGACCAACAGGTCTGTAGCTTACTGGGTTTTCCCTCAGACCCTTCCTGTACACAGAGTAACATTGAGAGGGTTGCTGTTGCAACACTCAACAGCTCCTTCAGAACTCTGGTGTGAACCCCATCAGATCCCACGAACATCCAGCTGATACAGCTGGTTCCTTACAATTCCAGTGTCTGCAAATGGATTGTACTGACCATGCAGTCCTCCAAATCAAAGAACTGAGCAGCCCAAGGCCTATCAGTGTTATTAAAGATGGAAGCAAAAACAGCCTCTGCTCTTTCTACATCTGTATTAGTCAGGTGACCACCTTCAACAAGTATCCACGTGTTTTCTTTAGACTTCCTCTTGCTATTAATCTACTTTAAAAAGCCCTTCCCTGTTGCCAGATACAGCACTGACCGGATTCAACCCTAATTGAGTTTTTTGCCATTCAAATCTTCTGCATATGCAAACGACAGCTCTGTACTCTTCCTGTGATGCCTGACATCGCTTCCAGAGATCACATAGTTTCTTTTTCCTCTTGAGCTCCACAAGGCGTTCACTGTTCAGCCAAATGGGTCTTCTGGCCCACTTGCTTGACTCAGAACACACTGGAATGACCTGCTCCTGTGTCTACAAAAGTCAGTTCTTAAAAACTGACTTTATTAATATTGAATTAACTGAACAGTCAAAAAAAATTCCAGAAACTGTTCCTAGGATTAACACATGATGCAATACTAGCAAAACAAACAGAAAACTCTCTGAATTTATCAACAAAGTTATGACTGCCAGGGATATACCTTAGAGAGTGCATCAATCCTTCTAGTGTAAAATACCAGCTTAGCTCAGGTTTTTCCATGAAAAATACTCCCAAGAGCTGCCTATCCTGAGCTACCTGCCATTCACAATGTTGCCACCATCACAGCATCTTATAGATTGACTTCTGCACTCCCTACCTTGACTGATCAGTTTTCCCTTCTTTTGATAACTGTTAAAGCGATCTGTTTTTGTGGAAGGTGTCCCTGCCCATGGCAGAGGTGTTGGAACTAGACGAGCTTTTAGGTCCCTTCCAACCCAAAACATTTTATGAGATGCTTCTATAACTACAGCACAGTAGCAGCCCTCAAAGCATGCAGCAAAACATGTTCAAATGTTTATGCACTGTTACTATAAAAACATAAATCCTCAAACACTGGCTCTCACCAAGGCAGTTGCAGAAGTACAGTGAAATTTAATATATTTTGGTTTAGAAACAAAAAGCTTTCCTGGTAACTTCTACAGCCTGGCTCCGTATTTCACAGCAATAATCACTCTAGAGGACTACAATTCCAAAATAATTTGTTTCCCAGCTAGCTCTCCTTACCAGATTACACCACAAAATACTCATGTCAGTGATCCAAATTTGAGAGTTTTTTCACTACAATGCAAAGAATATGCAAAAAATCATCCCACAATATAGCTTGCTTTCTCAATTCCTTAACTGTAGCAAGTACGACTGAAGCTTGCAAAAACGCTGTGTTAAAAGAGTTTGTTTACTTGCTCTGATTACTCACCCCATCATACTGGCAATTTATCTGTTTCCCTAAAATATAATGTCAAACTGAATAACCATAAAACATTTTTGAGAAAGGAAATTGTCACCTCAAGTCTAAATATACTATACTACTATAAAGAAATATATACCAACAAATTTGTATTTGAATGAACAAACTTACAAAATTGATGTATTTCTTTACAGTGTATACTTTTTGACATTATTGTGCTGCCATATTCCTCCTTTATAATGTGTTTAGACTAATGGTATTTATGGCAAGCAAATAACTCTAACAGCACTGAATGCTTAATCAGAACAAACATACAGCCTAAAAATTCCACATTGTTCTTACACAAATGCTTCTGTCACTTTTCCAAGCAATGCATAGTAATACTTTTGTTTCCAAGAACACTAAATATATGTGTATATATATAGATGTCCTCTATAACATGCACTGTTGCACTGTTTCACTTTTTAAATGCATGTGCTTTAAATATTTTTCTGAGTCCAGTACACTGAATTTTTTTTAAGAAAAACACCCAAAGTTTACAACTAAAAACATATTACAAATAGTTGCCCAGAGCAAGATTTTACAACCAAATTATAAAACCCCTAAATCTCAAGTTTTATAATACCATCAGTGACAGAGTCATAACTGTAGCAACGAGACAGGCGCCGCTATAATGTTAACAGCCAGTATGTAAACATTAATGCAGCCTAAGGGGAGAGCAGGGGCAACCCCAAAAGTGTCCCTTCACAGCTGACACAGAAATTTTAGATGGCTGTAGTTAAACTTTCTCTGGCTTAATTAGTTACAAAAGGCAGGGGGAAAAAAAACCGGAACAGCCAGGCAGCAAGACAATTAATTTCATTAAAACTGGAACTGTGTCCCCTCTTAAAGCTTTATAGTTCTTTGAAATTCATTAATACATGATTTCTTGAGCAAGAGTCCAATAAAATGAAGTTTGCCATTCAGCTACTAGCAAAACACAACTTAAGTGGTTTTGAAACATCAGCACATTTACAAAACACTTAAGAGAACACAATTTTTTCCTAGAAAGTAATCACAGAGGTCTTAAATACAGGCTCTCCATCAAGCTATGAGACTTCTTTGTCTTAGAAGTCAGCAAGGTACAACTGATCTAATCAGATTTCCAGTAACAGGCTGGCTTCAGCCAAGTCTCAAATCACATTTCAACAGCTTGATTCACAATAATTTTAGCAAGTATATTCAGTTACTTCCTTGCTTTCTAACAGTCCCAGTACTTCTAGAACAAGGCAGTGCCGTGTCTTTCAGTCCAAGCCACATATCTCCTCCTTACTGTATGCTCAATTCTTGGTGATAACATTTAATAGATATTGAAAGAAACTACAGGAGACTGTAACTTGGAATTACAAACACAAGCCAAAAGACATAAGCAAAATATTCTTTTTTCAAAATTATAAATAAAATTGCTTCTTATCACCTGTAGGAGCTAACAAGGATTGTATGGTTAAACAACTCCATACAAAGGTTAATAAAAAGAATGCAATGATTTCCTAAGGAAGTTCAATGAAATTGATGGAACTGAGTCATCTCTCTATTTTTGAGGAGAAAATAACACAGCTTTTAATGTCTAATACTAGAAAACTGAATTCTGTGACAAAACAATTGCACATTTTCCTTTAATAGAAGACATAAAACAGGTGAAACTGCAAAGAACTTAATATTCTTTTAAGTATAATCGTGCAAGGGCACCTATTAGAAGCTTGCTTACTTATTGTCATATAGCCATAGCTATTATGACAATATAAACATACAGAATGACTAAAATATTGGCAATTAAAACAAACTCGAGCCAGTAAAATGCTTCTTCCTAATTCTAACAGGCAATCCATAAAGCTTGAGAGCACCAGAAAAAGGGAAAAATTCTGAGTTCCTCCTACTGGAGTAAGGGACGAAAGGCATAGAATACATGTTTGCAATGTGCAGATTCATAATCTCCATGGTTACATATCCACATCCAATTCTTATCTAAGAAATAATTTTTCCAAAATATAATCACAATAATGTGACCAGTTCTCTTCTGATAATCTCACAGAACATTTATGGATACATATACAAAAAAGTTAAGAAGTGTTTTTATTCCTTGGCCCTTTCCACAGATCCTGATAAACTAGTTTTCATAGACAACCACCTTTTGTAGTCACCAAATAACACACATGGATATATTAATGTGCCATTTACATCTTCATAGACCTGTAGGAGCATAATATAGTGCAGATCATTTCATGAGTCTGAAGTTTCTATGCAATGTCACCTTCCCTCCTCACTGCCAGTGCCATGCAAATCTGTAATTACATATTATACAGATGGAAACTACAATCAAACCAATTCTGTAACACATTAGAAAACATGTTCCTTCTCAGGATTATAATGCACCTAGCCAAGCTATCCATCTCTTTTTCCCACTCTTCCATAAGAACTACACAGTATAAGGCTGGCACACATGAACAGCAACACTTGGAAGAAAATCTGATTTATAAGCCTGCTGTTCCCAAGTTCAGGACTGACAGGGATGCTATGCAAGCAAATGCCAGTGAGGTACTTAAAATAGGATATCCACTTGGGAAGAGATTAAGTGATTAAGTTCAATGTTGCTGCCAGCTGCTAGAAGCAATTTGAAGGACTAAAGATATGTTTATGAACTCAAATCAGGACTTTTTCCCACCTCCCTGATTTTTCACTACAATTTGTACTAAGCGGTTCAGCAGATAATTGAAAATGCCCCTGTGTCTCCACATGAAATGTCAGTTTCCTAAGGGACTATGAGTCTATTAAAATTTGATTTTGCCTGTAACAGAAGCTAACAGGCAAACAGATGTGAAATCAGAAAGTCGTATTTCACTGCCAGCAGCAGTATTTTGCACATTATACATAGTTGCCATCTGAGAACACACCACACAACTTCATATTTAAAAAAAACCCTTAACCTTCAAATACTTTCTGACATCCTTCACAATTTTTTTCATTAAGAACAATGACCCCCATTTTCATACACGTTGTATTCCAATACCAACACTTCCTTCTTTCCTTTAACTGATCCAACATACTGTGACTTTCTAGGAAAAATATCTTAGGTCACACATCATGGATTCTGAAAGAAAGGGGAATAACCATCCAGGAAATAAGTATTCCAGCATCATTCACTGCATACATACTGTACCAATCTTCTTTTGTCATTTCCACACACCTCTATTTCAAGTTCCATTTCTTTCAAATTTCAGATGTTAAACAGAATCCTGTTAACATGTCAGAGCTTTCATACATTGCCACTAAGAAGTCTAGAAAAACCCATTTAATATAAATTTTGTTTGCCTACTCTTTTTGCTACTCTTAACACATGTAGGTTTGCAACTTTCTCGTTGTTTTGCTGTTATAAAAAAA
>VZRS01002831.1:0-25287 GCA_013398055.1 Ifrita kowaldi
CCACAATCCCTGGGAACACAGAGCCTATCATGGCCCCAGCGGCACAGCTCCATCACAGCGGCGCTGCCAGCCCTGCGGCCACACGCTCTCCTCCCCCCGGCAGGGCTCAGCCCGGGCCCTTGCCACATCCTGACGGCCGAGGGCACGGCTGCGAGAGGGCGGCAGCGGCCCCGAGGGCAGGCGGGGCTCCACGGCCTGTGTGAGTACTAAAATTCTGTTTTCCTGCTGGGTAGCTCGAGGTGAGCAGCTGAGCAGTAAATTCGACGCTGAGCCAGGAGCTTTCCGTTGTTGAAGCAAAGCATCCACATGGGGACACCCTCATAGCGTTGTGCCATTGATGAGTAGGGATTATGCCAGAATAGCTGTTCCTTCCCTGCTGCGTTTGTCATGGAAATTCATGGCACCCTCCTTTTCTTCCCACCGGCCCTCAACTTTAACTTGTACTGAGCAGTGAAGATGCCTTGTTCAGCTGGCAGGGAAGGCATGAAGGGAAGAAAATTAATTTTGCATGAGCCTCATGACAGTAAATAAAAATGACATTTGTCTTTATGGTGTGGTGGGTTTGGCAGTTGGGTTTTTGTTTAATTATTATTCTTTGTGACTGAAATCTTTCACTTTATCAATAGAGCAGCTATAGAAGTTAAATAAAAATCTTTAATTGCAATGTGGAAGTTATAAATTTGGTAGACCCTTGGCCTGTTCTTTTTTTCCCGTGTAAAAATGTCAGCTGGAATGAACAAATCAGGTCGTTTTCTGCACTCACCCCATGGACAATTTTTACTGAATTTTAAGTTGGACAAAAGTGTGGTGTTAAATTGTACACTTGATGATATAGCAACAGCTGCTATGTTGGAAACCTGGGCAAAAAAAGGTTAAATTTCTTCTACTAAGCAGCTTTAGGACATGAAAAATGCAGAAGTCATAGCTGACTCTCAGGTCTGCAGAGTCCTCCAGAAGAATCCTGTTTGTGAAGCACCCCAGAGGCAGGCTTACGTAGCACAGGAGAGGAATTTAGACCCCTTGTCTCCCCTATGGTTTGAGTTGCTGACACTTGCCATTTGCAATGTACAAATGCACCTGCCAAACATGCCTTTTTCTCTCAAATGAAAACAGTCCTGCTGAAAGCATGTCCTCAACCTGTTTTTATTGCAGATGTACCCAATGAATCCTAAGTTCTTTCAGGCTCAGGTCCTGTATACAGGTGCAGGATTGAAGTATGTCCAACCTCAATTGTTTCGGTTTTCTTTTTTTTTTTCTCCTTAATTTAGTTTCCCTGCAGCTTTGTGCAGAGTTTCCTAACTGTATCTGAAACTTGTCTGTTGCATTGTAGGTCAGGAGATGGCAAAAGTTACATTCACCAAGATATATGCAGATTGATATTGATTGATATCTCTTCCTTTTCATACCTATGAGAGGCACCTGTGCCTTGTTGCACAGCTCGGTGGGAGCTGCGGTGTGGGCTCCAGGTTGTGCCCGGGGTGGGGGAATGGCCGGGGCCCCGGCAAGGGCCCGGGACCTGGCACCGAACCAAGGGCTCAGGGCTCTGTGGGGGGCCGGGCTCAGGTCACCCCGGGACGCTGCAGGAGTGGGGGAACAGCGAGACTAAATACCAGCGTCGGGGCGAGCAACACACTGGGACGGAGCACAAGCCGGGGCGGGGGGTATCCAGCCCTCTCGGAGCCTCCCTGCTCCAAACCCCCATTTGGACAGCATTTTGTCCTGATTCGAGGGAATTCCTGCGGAGCTTGGAGTCCCTCGGAAGGCGCACGCAGGACCGGAGGAAGGGGTTGCTTGGGGTTTTTTCAGCACGTGGAAAGGGACTTGAAAGTTGTGAAAAACACGGTTCACTCTCCTGTTAGGATTGAAAATTTTAATAAAAGACAATAGGAGATAATAAAGCAAGAGTAGCAGCGCTGGGTGCTGTTGGCACTCGGCCAAGAGCACACCGCTGTCTTAGAGACACCCCTTTACATACACCCGGAGTATTACATATTCATAAGCAATTATACATATTCAAAACTCTTTCCAGTAACTATTACAATGAAATCTTGCATTCAGTGTTTCCCGGAATCAGTAGATCTCTTTGGAGATGCATATTCAAACCCTTTCCAGTAACTATTGTAATGAAATCTTGCTTTCAGTGTTTCCCGGAATAGGTAGATCGCTTTGGAGATGCATATTCAAACCCTTTCCAAATGGAATGCTGTATTCCCCGTTTTCGTGCTCCCCGTCTCATTGTTGTGGCGTTGTTGGTACGCCGGTAGCAGGAATCCAGGCAAATAGTTCATAGCTAAAAAAACCCCACATTCTTCACAACAAAGCTCCTTATATAGCATATTTTCACATAGCATCTATTTGCGACAAAGCCACTGTTTACAAAAGCTACTTTAACATCACTCATTTTAACATTTGCAGAAAGCCAATATTATAGCATCTATTTATCACAAAAGTCGCTCTCAGTACTCGGAGCGCTGGCACAGCCCGGCACGAACAGGGCCGCCCTGGCCGGGCTGTCGGAGCGGGGAGCAGCTGCCCGGGGCCGCCGCAGGAACCGCAGGAGCCGCAGGAACCGCAGGGCCGCTGTGCCCGAGGAGCGGCTATGCTGCCCTGGAGCGCAGCTCGGGACAGCGATGCCCTCGGGGAGTTGCCGAGCACAGCGATTCCCCTTCCTGCGGTAGAGTCTGGCGGGCGCATTCCCGGATCCCAGCAGCTCCGAGTGCTGTGCCGGGCGGGAACTCGGACCTTTCCTGGCGCTCGCCCCGGCTGGGTGGGCTGAGCCCGTGCCGAGCGCCGCCGGCTTTCCCCGGGAGCCCCCAGCGCTGAGGTCTCTGCTCGGGGCTCTTTTTACCGGGTGCCCTGGGGGAGCCTCGCCCCAAGCAGGGGCCGCGCCTCGGGGAGGACCCGGTGAGCGCTCGATGTCCCGTGGACAACCAGGGCAGGGGCATCAGTGTGGTCGGGCCGGCCCCGTGTCCGCAGCGGGGTCCCTGTGGAACCAGGGATGCGAGAGTGCCGTGGGTAGATGCCAGTCAGAGTGCTGGAGGCCTTTCTTTCAGGATGCCCAGTCGGGAATCAAAGGACGAGTCAATGTTCACAGTCACTCAGCTGCTTCAAGCACGACGTCAAGAATGCAACAGTCGCGGGTTTGAGCCCCGTACAGAATGAGTCGTCCCATAGCAAAATGTAATCCTCACGCTTACTGTGCTTGTGGCCTTTCTGTGAAGATACTCGGTAGGGGAAGGACCAGAAAGGTGAACCCTCCTCGTGGCTCCCAAACTTCCAGCTCGGCGCTGATGAACACCAGAGATGCAAGTTCCAGCCCGGCACAGTTCCAACTTTGAAGATTCTCCCCATGGTGAAGTTTAGTCCTGGTGACTTTAGGAGTGACGCTGCCGAAGGGAACTGATCAGAGGCTACATCTTGCATGACAGATCTCAGCTGCTGTGTGACTTGGCTGGGCACACAGAAGATGTAAGCACTTGAGGGGCACTTGTCTCAGCAACACACATGCTGAGATGGACACCAAAACCCAGCACCTTATGCACTCAACAAACATCTCATTTTGTCTCACACAACTCAGCCTCAAACACACACAAACCCAAATCCAACATACAAAAACACTACTACTGCTCTTCCTCTCAGCTACAATCACTTCACCACTCTTCCCACACTTCCCGCCCCCCCCCCCATATTTACACCTCCGTGCACCTTGCCTCACTGCAACCATCACTTTTAAACACGGTCAACAAACGCTACTTGTTTGCCTTTAATCGTGGAATCTTTGCTTTCTTGTACATTTTCATTACTTCTCAAACATTTCAAAACTTGCTTTTGGGGATTTCATTTGAATTGCCCAGTTCTCTCTGTGTTGTCTTGGGGCTTTGTGGCAGCTGGGTTAGTTCTTTTGACAGGTACTTTGTTTAGGTACAAACAAAACACTGCCAGCCCGGCCACACGCCCTCCTCCCTCTGAGGGGGGGTGGGTTGGTTCTGCAAATCCCTGGCACTCTATCACCTCCCTGGCTTTTTTCCCTCTCAAGCTCTTTGGAGGCAGTTTCCAAGGAGGCAAACTCATTCCTCTTGGGATTGTCCACAAATAAAGCCCAAAACTTTCTTTTAGAAGAGGGTTTTTTTGACAGATTTGTTGGATTTTTAAGATAGGAAGGAGACTGTCTGGTAACTCCTCAGAATTATTCAGTACAAAACTTCTCTAAAACAAGCAGGCTTACTGTAAGACCTGTAACACTTCCTTTTTCGTTCTTCTGCTTACCTTTGCAGGATTAGTGACAGGTCTCTACATATGCCCTCTCTGGCTTCTTTCCTGAGATGCTCCAAACACTCTGTTGGTGGGATAAAGGTCATCTTCTGACAGATGATTTTTTTATTCCCCACTTTGCTATAATCACTGTTCCCAGAATGCCTCCGTTCCTTGTACAGTGGATGGATTTCCCAAACATTAGAGTCCTTGAAAGCTGGACCCTGAGAGATGATGTGGCAGGTGGCAGAGATCACCTTAACTTTCCCGGGTGTTAATTAATGTGGGAGGGCATGTCCTGAGCTCTTTCCAGGTAAACTGGAGCTATGATCAAAGAATCATCAACTCAGCGAATGCCAACCCAGGTGAGAGAAACCTTTTCCAGAACAGACACTTGTTGCCACCATGACTTGTACCTGAAATTTGCATTAGTCAGAAATCTGCACTGTTACATTGTGAGGGTTGTCCAGATACAAAGAGTTGTGTTGATGCATGTTGTGGGTTGACCCTGAGCTGATGGACAGTTTTTTGGACTAATGACGCTTCTCGCAATTTACCTATTTAAACCACGTGGAAGGGGCGGGCCTCTCTCTTTCGTTCCGGCCGGCCTGCGGGAAGGTCGGGGGCGGGGGGGCTCCGGGCCCGGCCGGGCCGGGGCCCCGGGCCCTTTCTTTTTTCCCCTTTTCTCAACGCCGCAGCACGAACTCTGAATTACCAGTGAAGAAAACTATTTTAGAGCTGCAGGCAGCTGGAGACAGCTATGAACTGCCTTACGGCTAAACTCATTCAGCGCGGTTTTCCCGGGACCGGCAGGTCCCTCTCGCTGCTCAGAGCGGAGCTGGCGGAGTCAGCGAGAGCCAGCAGAGCCTTCTGTTTACAGCCCGGACACTTCGTGTTGAACTGAAGAAAACACCATGCAACCAGCAGCACAAAGAAAGCGAGGCTTTCTTTATTATAAAGCCTAAACAAGAACACTTTTTAACATGGCGACTTCAGAGTCAGAGAGAAAGAGAAAGTGAGTCATGTGGAACGGAGCTGAAAATGGCGACGAGAGAGAAAGGGGCGGTGCCGCGTTTTTCTCGCGCGCAGCTTAAAAAGACTTTTTGCATGCCGTGGTAAGAAATTGTAATACCGCAAACTGTTTGTCTCTTTAATTCATTTAAAGTACATGGGGGGATGAAGAATTCACGTGTGGCCCGTGAAAATTGTGAAAAGTGCCCATGCCAGGGTGTGTAGAAGCAGTTAAAAGGCTTTTAAAGACTTGTGACGAAAAAAGCCTCTGTGTTCAGGAAAAGTGCCCATGCCAGGTTGTGTAGAAGCAGTAAAAGGCTTTTAAAGACTTGTGACGAAAAAAGCCTTTGTGTTCAGGCCAAAATAACTCATCCTTAAAAAAAAGATTAATAACCCCATGTGATGAACTGTGAAATTTTTTCATAGAAGAGATGTTTTACACCACAGCAAATTGTTTCTTTCTGGGCGGATTTTGCTGCTGGTGGCAGTTTGGGAACCACGTAAAGCAAAGGAAAACCCTTTTTCCCTTTAAGCATAAGAAAGAAACTTTTAAAACTGCAACTCTAACTGAAATCCCATGTTCTGTTATCTTTTGTGCAAGCTGAGTGAAAAAAAAGGTGCTGGAGGAAGGGGAGAGGTTTGTTTTAACTTTCTTAGTTTTTTTTTCTTTCTCTTTTAATTCTGTTAGTAATAAAACAGTTTCTTTGTATCAAAAATGTTTAAAGTTTGTGCCTGCTTTGTTTCTGTTTCTTTTAATTTTTTATCTCACACAGAAAAATCAGTAGGTAATTCGTGTTCCAGGCCAGAACCACTACACTTTTTTTTAGTGTTTCTGCCCGGTTTGCAAATTCAACCCGCTACAATGCAATACCAGATGAGGTCTCGTGGTCACTGTGTGAAATACTGGGCAGATGACCTCCCCCTTGGATGCATTTTAGGAGATCAGAGCTGTGTACACCTGTAACATGCTTTCCATTTGGTTTGCTTTTCATTTGGTATCTTTTCGTATTCAGGAGAAGAAAGAATAGGTTTAAGAAAAAAACCATGTCATTAGCTTCTTTACTTTCTCAGGATTGTTCTGATTGTTCCTCCAAGGGCCTTGTTCAGTTTACCAGCAGTGTATAGCTTTGTGTCCAAATCCACCTGGTGTTTTAAAATGCATCTCAAGAAGGGAAGGGTCCTTGTTAAACATGAAGGAAATCTGTCTATGTGGGATTGACTTTAGAACTTTGGAACCAGATTCGGAAGGAGGAGCATGGCAGTGCCACAAGCACATGGCTGTTCAATGGATTGCATTTTCAACTCTCACCCGAAATGCCTTCCAGGCCTGTGATGGCGACAGTGGCATCTGGTCCGGATGATGGTTGTTGAGCCAGCGCGTCTTTCCACTTACACAGTGCACCAGTGGAAGTCAGAAATGCTCAGCCTGTCGTTGCAGAGAATTTTCCTGGTAATGCTCTGAGATTAAACTGCAATGACCTCAGGCAATCCAGAATTTGGAATTTTGCAAGAACCTGAGCTTCCGTGTGGCACCTGGGGACATGGGCTAGTGGTGGCCTTGGCAGTGCTGGGTTAACAGCTGGACTCCATGATCTTTGAGGGTTTTTCCAGCCTTAATGGTTCTGTGAATCTGTGTCTAATGCAAGAGAAACACCATCAGGGTTGGATCTGTTCTTCTGTTCTCTTCCCTCATAGGGTTTACTCTCTCTTAAAGATGCTTACCTGCTGGTTTTGTAGTTTTTACCACGATGATTTTGTTGTTTGCAGTCTTTTGTATTGCTCATCGACTTCCTAATGGATGATCCTGACTCACCTCTTGCTTCTGGCAGTTTTCACTTTTGTCCCTTCCCAAGTCAATCTGTGTCCCAGGACTAGGTCTTAGCAGGGATAATGTCTAGGGGCCTCTCCTGTCCAGGGGCTGATGTTTCCTACAGCTCCTCTTGTTCATGTGTTTCGAAATCACTGTTATCCCACATTTGTCAGGGCCCTGTTGCCCCAAATGGGTTCTTTCACCCAGTGCACAAGAGGCCAATCCCCACACAGAGTCAAGGTATTTGTTTTATTTGCTGTGCAGAAAAGGGGGCTGGGTGGCAAATCCACAACACCAGTGCATTGACTATCAAAAATATGCACTATTTATAAATTTTAGCAACAACATTAATGTTCATTGGCTGAAAGTTACATCATTCTTTCATTAATTAGTATTCTATATTTTATTGGTTAAATGCTTCCCTCGCTTCTTAGGCTAATTAGCTTGCATGATTAGTCTTCTTTTGAGTTGGTGGGTTTCCTGAGTCGGTGGCTGTGAGTTGGTGGTTGTGATCTGCCCATGCTAGAATTTTCATTTTCCTTTTTTGATGAGTTGTCCTTGTTTGTTCCTTGCAATCTGGCCTCATCTTGACTCTTTCCATTATGTCTGTTTTCTGTTTCTTCTTTTATAGCTGCCATTGCTGAGGCTGCAATTATGGAGACATGCTAAATGTAATTCAAGCTCAGCAGGACATCACCCCCACCTTGCTCTGGCTCCAACACCCCTGGGGACCAGGCATCCCACCTGCCAGTTCTCCCCATCCATCCTGCTTGTGCCCCTTCCCGTCCCACTCCAGACCTTGTCCAGAATGTCAGGTCTGTGCTACTGGCACGTACCTGTGAGACGTGTCTGTCCGTGCGCAGCACCATGGTGGCAATGAGCTGGGAAGGAAAGAGTGGGTGGCTGCTCTGTGGGGTCCAGTTCAGCATCCACAAACAACTCTCCCTACCCAGCTCTCCCTGGGGAAACTGAGGCACAGGTCCCCCCAGATGCTCAGCATCACCCTCCCAACCTTGGTTACCCCCACTGTATCCTTACCTTTGCCATCTCTACCTCGCTGGGGAGGGGCTGGAGCTGTGTCCTGAAGTGGGTGGTCTGGAGATGCTGTGCTGTGCAGGTGCTGGTGTTCTGGCCTCCACAGCACTGCTGCACAGCAGGGATCCTGCCTTCCTGTGGGACGGGCACAGGGAGGCTCAGTGCCCAGCACTGTGACACTCTGGGCTTCACCCCACTGCACATGGGAATGAGTCAGGAATGCTTCCCAGTGGGACATGTCCCTTCTGGCTCCCCTCCACCTGCTGCATGAGACCCACGCCCATCCCACTGGGCTGGATCTGCTGTTTCTTTCCCCATGGCCAGGTGAGCTGGCCATTGCCATGGCAGGTCCGGGATCTGGGCTGTCCCTGCTGCAGGGCTTGGTTTTGGGAACTCCTTTTACAGAAGGAAACTGGCTCCCCACCAAACCTGAGGTCAGGCTGAGACCAGGCACAACTTATCACATGTGGCTTCAGTGCCCCCGCAACAGACATGTGGCTAGACAGGGGAGCACAGAGGGGTCTCTAAACCTGCCAGACCTAGGGAAAGCACAGCTGGCTGCCTGCAGCCCCTCTCTGCTCCCTACCCAGGTGCCCTAAGCCTCTTCTGCCCTCACCCAGGGAAAAGTTCTCCCTTGTGAGCCCTCCCTAGACCCCGGGTGCTAGGGATGGGTGCTCTACCTGTGGCTGTGCTGTGGCTCTTCCTTGGCAATGGTGTGATGTTGCATACAAGTAAAACCTTATAAAATGAAGGCCCTGTTGCCTTTGTAAAATCATGGCTCAGGCCTATTACTTCTGCTAGAGAAGGACCGTGAGAAAGAGTCATAGCTGAATTAGAGGTAGAAAAACATGATGCGTTATTATCGTGTGTTCACCCAGTGGTGTGTGGTGATTGGTTGAATTAAGCTTGTTGTGCTTTAACACTATGTAAACAGCTAAGAAACTATAAAAGATGCTGTGTGGTATTAAAGATAAGCTTTTTGCCTTCTGAACGGAGTTGGTGTGTGTGATTCGTGAGTGTCGCGTCCATCTCAACTGTGACAGTGTGGGGGTGCTCAGTGAGGCTGAAGGGCAGCGGTGGCAAGCGCAGGGCAGTCTCGAAGTGCCTGTGGAGGGCAGGAGTCTCGAGTGGGTGACAGGGGACAAAAGACCCACCCCTGCTCGGGGCAGCACCCCAAGACCCACAGGTTTGTACCCCACGGCATTCTCTGCCTTACACCCCTCGGGGAGGGGTCCCCACCCCCCGCTCATGGACGGGGCTGCAGATGGGGCTCAGCAAAGTCAGACCCCAAAGGCACCCTCATGCCTGGCTCGGTAGGGCACTGCCAGCACCCACCTCCCCTAGTCCCACCCACACAGTCCCCTGATGTCACCTGTGCCAGGTACTACTCATGGGCCAGGAACTTGTATGTTGAGGTTCCGGTCACAGGACAGGCACTCATAAGGGGCCAGCATCTGCCTAAGGTGGGGAGAAAAGGTCTGGGTGAGCTCCTGGGGGGATGCGGCACTGCTGCCTTGCAGGCAGCAGGATGGTGCTGGGCCCATCACTGCAGGAGCCACAGCATTTGCAGGCAGAATTACAGGTTGTGGAGCCTGGATTCTCTCGCATTCCCCAGCATGGTCCCACCCTGTTGGCTGATGCGAGGTGAAGGACACAGGCACCTTTGCTGCCCAGCCAGCCCTCAAACTGGTTTAATCGCTTTGTTAATGACCCCGCTGTGGCTTGCCAGGAAGGCAGGTCACGATTCAGCTCTAGGGCACCACGTGTTGCATCCCTTCCCGGGGAACAAGACACCATCCTCCACACTTGCTCCCTGAAGCCTTTGCATCCACATCCTAGTTTTGGTTCAGGAGTGCTCTGTCGTGCAGGTGCCCCCTCTTCCTGTCTCCTTTCATGTGGGGAACCAGCTACTGGTGGGAGGAAAAGGCACAGCTGCTTCGTCAGCATCCCCATGGTTTGTTTGGCAGCCCTATTGGTCTGATACCAGATGGGCACTGGCTGGGATAGCTGGAAGGAACAGGGCCCTTGCTGTCCCCAAAGCCATCACTGTCCACATCACACTCAATCGCAGCAGCGTCATCATGCTCTGTCTTCATCCCCTCCGTGGGCTCCTTGATGCTTTTCCAGGTCCTCTCCAGCTGCATTTGGAAAGGTCCCAGCTCCAGGCAGTCCAGCTATGGACAGATGCACACCTCAGCCAGCTGCCCCAGGATGGGACATGGTCCCCAGGAAAAAGCCAGGAGGGGATTCTCAGAGGGATGCTGCCTCAGGCTGCCAAGCTTTCAAGGTGCCAGTTTTACACAGCAGGATAAGGCACCCTCACCTTGCTGTCTGTGATGTCACTGAGCTGCTTCTGCACCTCGTGCCAGTGCTGCTCCTGGCCGGACACTTGGCTCAGCACCTCCTGCATCCTCTCCTCCAGCCACTACATGCAAACCTCAAACTGGGTGCAATTGACTTTGGTGCCCAGGGCTGCTTTGTCAGCTTTCTAGCTTTCTAGAACACAGGAGAGTGGTGAGGAAAGGGTGGAGGAATGGCAGGCAGAGCCAGAGCATTCAGGGGCAGAGGGATTGTGCCCCTTTCCAGAAAGTGTGGCCCCACTTGTTTCATCGCCTCTGCTGGGTTGGTCCCACCAGCCAAAGGCACCCAGAGGGAGACAGAGGGACCTGGCAGACCACAGCTGGTCTGGAAATCCTCTTCCCCCTGGGCCAACTCTTCCACCTATCCCCCAAGGGACAAGGGGCATTTTGTCACCCTGCCTGGGACCCCTTGGTCTGGCACTGGAGCCCCTCAAAACTGTACCCCATATTACTGTCAGCAATAGGTACTGCTCCTCTTCTTTGTCCTTCTTCCGTTTCTCCAGAGCCTTCCAACACAGAAAGCATCCCATGACACTGCCGCAGGAACGGATCTGTGCCCTGGCTAGATGAGCACCCACCACTTCCCCCGCCTCAAAAAAAAAACCTCGGGGAAAAGCATGTTGAACCCACATGGATTGGCAGGGGGACAGATCCCTTGCAGTCCACAGGTTGGGGGATGCTCTGTTGCTGCCGGGGTTTCAGCCACGCACCTCAATATCTTTCTCCTTCTGTTGGAAGTCTTGCAGGAGGCCCCCTGTGACAGAGCTGAGCCACTCACATTCCCATTGCAGGTGCACGACGATATCCTGAAAGTGCTGCAGCAGCTCCTTGTCCTGCTTCAGGGAGGATGACAAGGTGCTGCCATGCAAGAGGGGCCCAGCTGCTCCGCAGGGACAGAGCCAGGATACTCAGACAGTGGCCATGGGCCCTCCGTGCCAGAAGGACATTGGCATCAAGGCTTTAATGTCTTTCCAAGCTGCTGACATGTCCAAACCAATTTGGGGGCAGAGAGGGGTTTCCCCCCAGTACACCAAAGCCCAAGCAGCAGGGAGGTTGTGGCAGCCCCCAACCAAGCCCCTTGTGCTGCTCTCTGCCTACCTGGCTTGGCCACCTCAGCTGCCTCCCCCCCTCCAACTTGTCCACCGTGGGCAGCCATGACTCCAAGGAGTCTGCCAGCTCCTGGAGCTTTTCGTAGTGCAGGAAGAGCTCCCCAACATGCACCCTGGTTGTCTTGGTTTAAAAAGACAGGTGTCTGTGCAGGANGCATGGTGCCTTCTCCTGCTCCTGCCACATGCTCCCCACCATTGCCATCAGTTTGTCCACCTGCAGGGAGGGGAAAAGAAATGAGCTCTGAGATGGGACAGATGCAGCACCAGACTCAGGTACTGTGGAGGCTCAGAGACTCCATCCAGCCGGGGTATATGGTCAGGAACTCTGCTAGGAGCACCCCTCTGAGCTGGGAGGTGGTGGGACTGCTCGCCGAGGACCTCACCTGCTCCTGCAGCTGGTCAGCCCTCCTGGACATCAGCTGATCCAGCATGCCCTTCCTTGTCTCTCCCAGCTCCTCCAGCTCCTGTTTTGTCTCCAGCAGTGCAGACCTGGACAGCTAGATGGGGGCAGGGGCAGACTTTGCCTCCACGGGGCCACTCGGGTGGTGTCTCTTGCCCCCAAACTGGGATGCTCCCAGCACCACTGGGCTCCCTTTGCAGCCCCATGGGGTACAAAACCCTCTCCCACCCTCTTACCCAGCTGCAGGGAGAGCTGATCACTCATACCTGCTTTCCACTTGGCTCCATCCTCCCTCAGCTTTCCGACAGCATGCTCCAGCTGCCTGATCTGGGATGGGTGGTGGTGGCAGAATCAGGACATGGACCCCATGTTGTCCCAGCACAGGATCCCCTCAGCTGCCTCCTCCCTGCCCGAATGCCATCTTGCATTGCTGCGGATCCCTCTGGGACTGCTGCCGGCTCACCTTGTCCTTCTCACCCTGCAGGTCACTGGCCAGGCCCTGCAGGGAGGACACCTGGCTCAGCAGCTGGTCCAGTTTGCTGATGATGCTCTCCTGGCCTAGAAGGGCATGGTCCAAGGGGACACACTGTCAGTTAGGGGGTCTTGCCATCAGGGCTGGCTCTGACCCAAGGTATCCCCATGCCACCTAGCTTGTGGCATCCCTCTGTGTCTCCAGAGCACCAGGAGTGTCTGCAGCATGGGCTTTCCCACCACCAGGAAGACTGGGTTTCATGCCAGTGGAACATGGCTGCAGGCCTGCTCCTCCTCCTTGGGTCCCTGGAGATGCTGGCTGCATCCCTGGGATGGTGGTCTGGGTGCCAGGGGTTCCTGGCTGCATCCCTGGGATGGTGGTCTGGCTGTGCCAGGATGCTGGGTGTTTCCTCAGGATGGTGCTCTTAATGCTGGTGGAACTTGGCTACATTCCTGAGGTGGTGGCACAGGCACCACACCGGATCTGAGGGAGCACCTGCCCGCTTCTCAGGGATCCCTGGTGCTCTCTGCATTCCTGTTTGGGTCTCCAGGGAAACAAGCTGTGTCCTTTGGCTCTGGTCCTGGCTGCCAGCTGCATACCTGGTCACTTCATCTCCAACTCTAAACTTGATCTGGGGGTGTCCATGGATGAAGTGGGGGGCTCAGCAGAGGCAGACCAGAACCCATAGCACTCCTGGAAGAAGGAGGCAAATGGGACCAGCTTGATGGGCACAAGAAGAGCAGCAGCAAGGGTAGACTCAGCACCCCCCACCCAGTCCCCGTCCCCTGTCCTCTAAAACCCCAGTTCACAGAACCAGAGTCATGTACCCCACAAAGAGCCAAAGCCAGAGTCAAGTACCCCACACCACCCAGGGATGTAGGGCAGGGGTGACAGGGAGACAAAGGGAGGGAAGAGGAGGGGGTGAGGGTTCAGCTCCCTCCCAGGGGAACTGGTGGCAGCTCAGCTGCCCAAGTGCCTGCTGCATCCTCTTTATGTCCTGTCCCATGCTGGATTGTTCCGTGTTCATCTTGCCCACCTCCTCGTGGAGACCCTGGCACAAACGCATGGCCTAGGACCCCCCCATCCTGCCCTGGGGAGCCCATCACACAGCCCAGGTCAGCAGGGATGGACCCAGCACCTCCTGCCCAAGCCAGACTCTGTGCTGGAGCATGGAATCCCATCCGAATGGCAAAGAGCTGCTCCCACAGGTTCAACCGCTGCCTGGGCAGGGAGGACACTGGCAAGTGCTGCTCAGGAAGTGGGGAGACATGGAGCAGGGGGTATCTGGTGGGGGAGCACCCGCTGCTCCAGCATGGCCTGCAGAAGTTTTCACAGGACTGCAAAGTTGACGTCAGGCTCACCCTTGATGGCAGAATCCAGCAACTGGTACAGGCTGACTGTGTCCATGGCGGCTGCCCTGCCCAAAACCACAGTTCCTGTCCTGGGGGAACAAGAGCCTTCCTGCCTGGAAGGGATCCTCTTGGGTAGAAGGGGTAGTTAGCCAGTAGCCTCCTCCTCCTTCCTCATCCTTCCTGCCCAAAATCACAGTGCCTGTTCTGGGGGGCCAGGAGCCTTCCTGCCCAGAAGGGTTTCTGTAGGGTCAAAGGGGTGCTTAGCAGTTTCCTTCTGTCCTGAGAGGACAGGAGCCTTTGTCCCAGAGGGGATGCTGTAGGGTGGGTTAGTTTTGATGTAGGGGTGGTTAGCCTGCAGCCTCCTTGTGTCCTGGGGGGCCAGGAGCCTTCCTGCTCTGAGGGGATAGTGTATTGTAGAAGATGTGAGCAGTCAGCAGCCGCCTTCCTCATCTTCCCCCTCAGAGAATTGAAGCCTGTGAGGCACGTGCCCCTCTTCGTGCCGTTGCTTCCTCATTGTGTCTCCCATTCCTTGGCAGTGCCCTACGCTCAGCAGCAGGTAGGTTATAACGTCATGGAGTCATAAAGTTGGGGAATGGCTTGGGCTGCAAGGGACCTTAAAGCTCATCTCATTGCACCCCTCTGCCATGGGCAGGGACACCTTCCACCAGACCAGATTGCTCCAAGCCCTGTCCAACCTGGCCTTGGACACTCCCAGGGATGGGGCAGCCACAGCTTCTCTCTGGGCACCCTGTGCCAGGACCTCAGCAGCCTCACAGGGGAGAATTTCTTCCCAATATCCCATCTAGCCCTGCGCTCTGGCAGTGTGAAGCCATTCCCTGTTGTCCTGGCTCTCCAGAACCTTGTCCAAAGTCCCTCTCCAGCCCTCTTGGAAGCCCTTTAGGCACTGGAAGAGGCTCTAAGGTCTCCCTGGAGCCTTTTCTTCTCCAAGCTGAACACCCTCAGCTCTCACCCTTTCTTCATAGCAGAGGGCTCCAGCCCTTGGAACATCTCTATGGTCTCCTCAGGATTCGCTCAAACAGCTCCATGTCCTTCCTGTGTTGGGACTCCAGGGCTGGAGGCAGCTCTGCAGGTGCTCAGGTCGTGCTTGAGCAGGGCAGAGGGGCAGATCCCCTCTCCTGCTGCCCACGCTGTAGGATCAGCCCAGTACATGGTTGGTTTCTGGAGGCGAGCGCACATGGCCGAGGCATGTCTGGCTCTCACACACCAGCACCCCCAGGTCCTCCTTGGCAGGGCTGCTCTCAATCCCGTCATCCCCCAAGCTCGATTGATGCTGGGGGTTGCCCTGACCCAGGTGCAGCACCAGCACTTGGTCTTGTTGAACCTTATGAGGCTTCCATGGGCCACTTCTCAAGCTTGTCCAAGTCCCTCTGCATCACATTCAGTCCTTCAGGTGTGTCACTGCACCCTCAGCTTGGTGTCATCTGCAAACTTGCTGAGGGTGCACTCGATCCCTTCATCTATGTCATTCATAAAAATATTAAACAGTACCAGTCCCTGTACGGACCCTGAGGGTCACTTGCCTTCTCCTAAGTGTACCGTGACACTGGAAGTGCATGTGGGACAAAGTGGGTGGCATCATGTCAAGAGACAGTGCTTGGGATCACCACCGTCATGGCTAAGTTTTGGCTCTCTTTTTATTGCATGTGAAAAATCAGTCTCCAGTTGTAGCTCTCTTTTCATGTGCTACAACTCCTGAGAAACAGAAACAGATTTCCTCCAAAACAGAAAAATAATCTCATGGAGGAGTCTGGAGCTGCCACCCAGGATGTCAGGTCCCAAAACCACAGATCAAAAGACTCCAGATGCCTGGGATGAATCTTGGATAGATGCCAGAGCTGAAAGTTTCTCTGAAGGAGAAAAAGGACCTCAGGTAGCATCCTGGGAGTAGTCTAGGGCTGACACCTGGGATCTCTGAAATCAGAGATCAAAACACTCTAGAAGATCCCTGAGAAGAGTGTCAGAGGACTCCTGGAAGAAGAAGTTTCCATCAAACAAGAATTATACTGAATATATCCTGTAGCTACTTGATCTCTTCTGCATGTGCTCAATCCAGAATTGCAGCTTGGAGCAGATTTTAACAATAGGTGAAATCCACACAGCCATGTCCTCTCAAGACACGTCACCGTGTGAGACTTGAATAATTCAGTTTCAGCAAGAAATTTATATGCAGAGTAGTAACACAGACAGGTGTAAAGATGTGCAGAATTTGGAAAAGGCAAACAGGGCTGAGTTCAGACAGCCTGAGTTGAATCTTCTTAAATAAGTTTTTCTATCTTGCTTATCCGCATGAGTGTAAGCAGCAGGATGAGGCAAGTGATCATTCCCCTTCAGTCAGCTGCTTCCTTGATTATATTTTCCTGGGGCTAAATGCATTAGAGGAGGCACAGGCTCCCAGCATAGTCTGGTGGAGATGGTGCCCATATGTCTGGGGACAGGCAACCCAAGCCACGTGACATGAGGCTGCTGTGCCAGCTCCCCTCTGCCTGGGACGCACACTATCAGACAGAAAGGAGAACACAGTGAAGTTCCTCTTGCATCACCCTTAGCAATTTATTATCCCTCTGATTTCCAGCTCTGACAATGACCTGTGAAGGCCCCACGGCACCGTGGCCTGAGCTGGGGGAAGGCTGGAGCCCTGGGGCTCAGGCTGTGCCATGATGCCAACCACCTCATGGCTTTCTACTTCAGCTGCCCCTTTTCCAAGGGCTGGTGGTGACTTCACCTGTGGAAGCTAGGTGCCACCAGCTGGGGGACAGAGCAATAACAAAATTAAGCAAAGTACTCCTTTTTCCCACACATCTGGGGGAGGATAGGTGTCCTTCCGCTCCCAGCACAGGCTCTAGAGCAGAGAGAGCAATTCAAAGGCCATCACTGGCACCCACAGTACAGAGGTCAGCTCAGCAAGGATTGTGCAGTGCCCCCATCCCCGCAATGGTGGGCACAGGGGAGGCCCCAAATCCCACACTCTTGGTATAGACAGAGAGCTTGCAACAATAAAGGCAGCCTTGCAAGCCAGGATGAGAGTCTGTCCAGATGTGGAATACAACACAGCTTGGCAGCTTTGTCAGATTTTCTAAATGGTCTGAAAAGGCACTTCACTCCCCATCTGGGGATGGAGAATATACCTGGAAAAAATCTTAGAAACGGAATGTTTAGAAGAGGTTCAACAGCAAGCAGAGGCTCTACATCGCTGGTGCAGCACCCCTCCCTGTCAGAGGCAGCAGTCCACATGCTAAGGTCAGCACTGAGATAGCCCACGCAGCACACACCCCTATGGCCCCATGCAGATGCCGGGTTCCAAGACAAGTCCAGGGCCATGGCATCCCCAGCATCCCAGGCTCAAGCAGACAGGGCTCCCTGCTCCTCCTGCCCTGCCCCAGCTGAGGGTCTGGCTCTGGCTGGCAGCTGCCCAGCCAGAGGGCTGCTGGGGTGCAGCCGGCAGAACCGCCCCAGCGTCCAGATGGGGAAGATGTTGCGGTACGCGGTGTAGCTGATGGCACATGACTTGTTGAACACTCCAGCAATGTTCTCCTGAGAGACAAGCAGAGAGCAGAATGGTATGAGTGACAGGGGACTGCTGTGTGTTCAGGAACACCTTGGAAAGACTGAAGATGTACCTGAGGCCAGTCCCCATTGGGCAGCTGCTTATCCATCAACACTTTAATGCCCCTTTCCAGCACGCCGATGTCAGGGTACCTGCAAAGCACAAGGGAGATGTGAGCATCTTTCAAACCATCTGCAAGCCCCCATCCACGTGCCTGAGGAACTCAGCCACCTCTAGGCTGCCCTGAGCTTGCCCCAGCCATGCTGAGTGCTTTGGGAAGGGCTCCCCACAACCCCAAGACACTAGATATTATGAAAATGGCACCATTTTCCCAGGCTGGAGGCCTGTAGTCATGATCAAAAGCTTTGCCTTGCACTGGGTCACACCAGCCAGGCCCAAGGTCACCCAACCCAGCTTGCACCTCCCTTTTCCCTGAGCACTGGGGCCAGGTGGGACTGCTCTTACCTGACAGCCATGAGCCCCAGCAGGGCCCAACAGGTGTTGTGGATCTGCGACTCCACACTCTGCATGTACGTGCGCTGCTCACAGGACTCAAAATCCTCTCCCCACCCGCCATCTGCCATCTGCTTAGAGACGAGGAACTGGCAGGCTTGGGCCACCTCTCGGCAGACAGTCCTGCAGGGATAGGGGCCAGAATCAAGACAGGACTACGGACAGAGTGTTTGGATGCCCACAGTTCTCAGCTGCAAAGAGAAGCGGTGCCCATGGCTGGCGCTGCCCCGAGAGTCTGAGGGTCAGGCAGCAAGTGCCCTGGCCATACTGCAGGCACAGGATTTGGGAGGAGCAGTCCCTGAGGCAGGAGAGTCCATGCGCAGCCAGGGCATCCATCCAGCCCCACCATGGAGTCCTACCTTGGCCCAGGAGGTAGGTAGGGGCAGGGCACCCAGACATCCCCTTCTCACCCATTGTGGTACGTGTGCTGCATGCTGGCAAACGCCTCCAGACCAAACCAGGTGCCATAGGTGAAACAAACCCCCCAGCTCCTAGGAGGAAGGGGAGAGCAGCACTGTCAGCGGTGTGAGGCCCCAGGGAGAGGCAGGCTGCAACACGGCTGTGTTCACTGAAGAGCAGAGCCAGGCACAGAGCTGCAACCTGCCTTCCCCTACAGCCCAACCATGCCCAGTCCCACCAGCACCTGCTCCCAGCTAACTCAGCTGCCAGCAGAACTGGGACCACAGGGGCTGGAGCCACCCCAGACTTCTCTGGGTCTTGTGCAATGCACAAGGTACCTGTTCTACCTGGGCTGGAGGGAGAGTAACTCAGAGCAAAGCACACCAGCTAGAGGAGGATCAGCCCCTACTTTTCCTCCCACAGATCCTGCCAGCCAGGAACATGAGCCATTATGATCTCTCTCCCACTGGGGCAGCCAGAAGAAAACTGGGTGCTGGGAACACAGCTTACCCTTCCCAGGACCCATCTGCTCGCTGCTTCTTGCGACAGAAATCCAGGCCCTTCTGCAGAGTCTCCCTGGACAGGAAAGAAGTCATCCACTTCAGAAGCAGCTCAAACTCAGTGCCTGCTTCACTGGGGGCTCCATTAGCCGCTCTGAGGCTTTGATGGGTCCCATTATTGGAGGGCACAAGAGGCAAGAGCATGCAGACAGGCAGCTACGTTGTTCAGGAGGCCATGGTAGGCAGCTTGGGACAGTGACCCTGTCTACTCTCCTGCCCAGCTCTCATCTCAGTGCCTCACCTGATCTCCAGGGCTCGGTGCTCAGGGAACTGGCTCTGAAAGTGTCTCAGTGCCTGCATGACAGCTGATGTGCACTCCACATATGTGTAGTCAATCATGATGTCACCTGCCAGCAGGCAAAGTGTGTCAGTGCCACAGCCCCTGTGTGGGCAAGCCTCCAGGCCAGCCGCTGCCAGCCTGTCCCTCAGACCCAGGGCACACTGATCCCCTATCAGGCACCCACTGGGCATGGTGAGCCCAGGCCACTTTGTCCCTTCACAGCGGGCAGGACAACCAGCCCCCACAGCTCCCCTTACCAAACACCTCGGAGGGGTTCAGCAGCTCCAGTAAGTGGCCTCCTCGCTTGGTTTCATACGTGGCAAAGCCTCCATCTGAGTTCCTCATGCTCAGCAACTGCCCAGACAAGCAGAGAGGGGGGTGGGACAACCTCATGGGCAGTACTACTCCAGTCTGGCCCCAAGCCAGCTGTGAGGACAAAGTCAGACCCACAGGCCTGTGGGGCTGGCAGAAAACCCAGGTCCCAAACCACCGTGACAGGCAGGCCCAATCTGGACCATCACATCACATCACATTAGGTCACACAGGCAACTCTGAATCACGACAGTGTTGCCACACCAGGCTTCATACTAGCTCAGATTTAACCAGATCTAATGCCACATCTAATACCAGATGTAACAATTCCTTGGGCCTTGGCTTCTCTTACAGTCCTGCATGTCCCTTGGCCTAATTTTTGTAGCTCTTACCACATTCACAGCATCAAAGAGGCGCTCAGGAGGCACAAGCTTGGCTATGAAGGGGCACTTCTCCTGCAGCAGCATAACTGCCTTCAGCCCCTCTGCTGTGCAGTCTGCCACGATCCAGCCGCAGTCTCGTGTGCTGAAGGGGAAGCCACCCTGGAAAAGGACCAGGTGGGCTTAAGGAACAGGATCACCTTCCCTCATCCACTCTATTCTTGGAAGAGAGCAGGTGCTGCCCCTGATTCCTACTCTCTCTGCCCAAATCCCTGCCCCAGTCGTGCGTCCTTCAGAGACCAGTCTCAGCCATCATACCTTGTTCATGTGGCGATAATATTTCTGGTAGTCGGGTGGGTTCTCTGGGATCTGCAGGAGACAAGAAACAAGTGAGGGCAGCCTGGAGGTGCATGGCTGCAGGACCATGGGCTGCAACCATTGCAAGTGCAGAACCATGTGGGAGTGGACAGCACCTGCCTTCCACTGAGGGAAGTAGACAGGAAAGAGGTCAGCTCTGGAGCAGGGAGAAGAGAAATCACCTTTTGGTCTGGTTTCAACAAGTATTGCTAAAGTCACCTTTGGAAGCTTGCCTGCCAGGGAACCATCTGCTTTCAGTGCTCCTGCTGGCAGCACCATGAACAAGACCCATGACTGCATCTGCACCAAGCTGCTGGTCACAGTGACCCTCACCTTGAGCCACTGCTGGCCAGGCCAGCAGAAGCTAAGCTCCTACAGTCACTATCCAATGATGCTGGGTGTCCCAGAAGGGTGCCTCAAATGTATCAGTATCAGACAAGATGAAGGGCAAAAAAGCCTAAGCTTTCAGTTTTCCAGCCTCTCTAAGCTTAGGTAGGCAACCCAAGCATCCCTGGGCCTCGCCAAGGTCCTCTCCAAGCTTCAAAGATGGTTCCCTGAAAACAGGGAGCAGAAAACAGGAGGCTGGGCCTAGGACTTTGCTAGTCCAGTCGTTCAGAAGATCTCTTCAGAAGGCATCAGATGCATCCAACAGGGTTCTGAGCAACAGCCAAGCCTGCACAGCCAGTGTGTGAGACACCACTGAGCAGCTCTGCTTACCTGGGAGAACCGGAGGAACCCATGGGCGTTCTGGAGGCAGGAGGTGAATTCAGGCATCTCCTGGGCTTCTGCCTGAAAACAGAGATGCACAGTGAGCAGTCAGCAAGGGGCTGTAGCCAGACGTGTTTTCTCAGCTCAGTCATAGGATGCCAGGCCAGAACTGGCACAGCAGAGCTCCAAGGGGGTGCACAGCAGGAGCTCTGCTATTTGGGGACACGTGAGCAGAGACCATTTTCCCAAGGCAGCATGTAGCACTGAAGGGTGCATTACCTCCAAGAAGGCTTGGATGGCAAAAGCAGTATCCCAGAGCTGGGATCCATTTGTGCCCTGGAAGAGAGAAAATAGATAGTGAGAGGCAGGTGCTAGCAGCAGCCTGACCCAGCTGTGGGGTTTATGGGACAGCACATCCCTCCTGCATTACCCCCAATAGCTTCCTCCACCCTGTTTTATGTCACTCTGCATCACGGCTGAAGTGCTGGCACAGAGGACAGATGCAGCAGGTCAAGGGACAGAAAGGGGACACAAAATAAGACAGCTGCATCAGCCTGCTCTGTGCACAGCCAAGGCAGGAGAAGCATTGAGGAACAGCAGGACACAATGGCTCTGAGAGAAGCAGAGCTCAGCCCACATGCAGGATCAGGGGTCTGGCTTTCTCCTGCCCTTCTCCTAGGACTCATGAGGATGGAGGGAATGGAGGCCTAGAGCTGTCCTCTCAGCTCACAGCCACAGAGAGGCAAACTATCAGAACAGACTCTACTCCCTCCTGGCACAGCTGGGAGAAGTGGCAGTGAGATACAGAAGGCCACCAGGCACCAGAGGTGAGACGCCAGGAGCTCAGGCTTGGGATGAACACACTATCCCATTACTCCATGGGCTGCCCCAGCACACCAGGGTCCCTTCAGTCACAGGTGAACTCCTACAGCACTTCACCTGCATCTTCATGCCGTCGAGGCCCAGCCTGTGGGAGGAGAGAGCACAGTGCTGCAGCACAGGCACAGTGGGAGCACCAGGAGGCAAGTCAGGAGCCATGGTGTGCTTAATCCACAGGGATCAGAGCCCTGTGCTGTGTCAGGGGGGTCACACTCAGCCCTTACCAGAGATAGTCAGGGATCCTGGAAACATGCTCCTGAAAAGCTGGGGAATCCTTCCCTTCCACGAACCAGCGAACCAGCATGTTGATTGTCTTGGAGATCTGCCAAGAGGAGCATTGTCACTGCTCTGGATAGAGCTTCTTCCAGCCCCAGAGACGTATATCCCCCCCACTCAAGACAGAGCCATCCAGAGGTTGTCTCAGCCTTGATCCCAGCAGCTCCACCTGCGGCATCACCCAGCATAGGTCAGTTAGTGGGGCAGGTGCCATGAGATTACTCCAGAGCTTCCTCTCAGATCATCTCCCTGGACCTCAAGGCGAGATACTCCTCACCAGGGCCACAGCTGTCCCCATTCCCTCTGCATCTTCTGTGCCCTGTTAGCCTTAAGCTCTTGAGCATCAGGAGCAGCAGGAGTTGAGCAAGGTCTGGTGGTTATTACATGCCACAATTGCACAAGCTGATCCTTAAAGAACAAAGGATGAGATATTAAAGGATTAACAGCAAGTGTCCTACCGGCCCAATGCTGATGCACTTGGTGAATCTATCATCAGCCTTGATGTGGTCGTACAGCTCTGTGACGGCTCGCTGCCGCAGCGCAGTGCTGTGGTGGGCTTCATACACGTTCATGATGGCTACAGGAGAAGAAAAGGACATGCAATGGAAAAAACCCACCCTGTGCAGCCAGATTCACTTGCTGTGGCAGGCTGCACCCCAGCTCACACAACAACCGGTTGAGCAAAGCATCAGGATAGAGCAAAGCTCTGCCCCAGACTGGCCTGAGGACATGGGCACAAGGCCCTGCTGCTCTCAGGGAGGGAGAACCCCATGGATTACATAATTCCTGTCTCCATGCCAGCTGCAGGGCATACACCAGTAGCTAGCAGTAGACTCTAAAGAGCTCTGAGGGTACAAGGCAGCTTCAGTATTCCCCGCAGCAGCTCCCGCACTCACCGTAGGCAGCACCCAGGAGCCAGCTGTGTGGGGTGTACACGTCACAGGCAGCCACGTTGTTCCTCTGTGCTGGCCAGTCTATGCTGGTGTAGTCTTGCACATACAGCTCCTGACACAAGACAGCAAAGGGCATCAGCCTGGCCAGCCAGGAGCAAGCACCTGGGGCAGTTACTGCTGGGAGCTGGCTCTGCTGTCTGACAGACACCATGCAGGTATGAGAGCTGCCACTTGGCAAGCCAGAGGCTGGCCCACAAGGACATGGCCAGCACAGCAGGTGGTCATGGAGCCACGTATCCTTGTCCAGCATGATCAGCTCCTTCCTTACCTGCCGCAAGCTCCGTATGAGCTCGTCCTCTTCTGCTGACAAACGCTTGGCATAACAGTAGCTCATGGGAAGGTAAACCTGGCGGCAGTGACACCAGAGCCGTGATGGATGGGCTGGAAACCATGTAGGAAGCAGCCTGATTGCAACAGAGAAAGTGCTGCTGTGAGGAGCAAGGAAGGCCAAGGGCAACATGGAGAGATGTTGTGTGGAATGCCCAGAGCAGGGCATGCCTTTCCCTCCCCTGCACTAGGGGATATACACACAGCCTGGCCCTGCTTAGATTCCCCCTCCAACAGGGATACTCCCTCCTGACACCACTCCAGGCCCAGCTGACGCAGGGCAGGGAGGACCTTGAGCTCAGAGAAGAGGAAGGGGAGAAGCCAGTTCAGTCACGTGGGACTTTGAAGGCAGAGGCCTGGTCTGACAGTTAATGGCATTTCTGACAAAGCACCAGCAGCTCTTGGTACTGTACAGCCCCTGATTTCCTCCAGGGATAGTGTCATACACTTTCCCTCTCTGGCACCCAGCAGCCCTCTGAGTATTCAGAGAGGTACAAGCAAGGCAGCCTTACATGTGGCTGTCCCTTCCTGCTAGGGTCCAGTTCTGGCTGCTGGAAGATACTGGTGGCAGGCAGGGAGCACATGAATGTATTAGGGACCCTGTGGGAAATGCTAACAGGGCTGTGCTCTGGCATCTCCCTTGGATGCAGTGTTCAATGCTGTCCACCTACTGGCTGGCGGGCTGCTGCCTCCCAGCTCACGAACAGCCTGAGCACCTCCAGTTCCTGGCTGTTACAGCTGGAGTTATCCCAGCAATCACCAGTGCC
Source organism: Ifrita kowaldi (assembly GCA_013398055.1). NCBI lineage: Eukaryota > Metazoa > Chordata > Aves > Passeriformes > Cinclosomatidae > Ifrita > Ifrita kowaldi. Next base: position 24,077 of record VZRS01002831.1, read on the forward strand.
TGGGACAGTTCTGGGTCAAGGCTGGTGGCAGGACTGACACTAGCTCCTCTCTCCACAGTGAGGGGGGGCACATACCACATCTCTGGGAGAAGCGTGTTCATTCCCTCCCAGCTGTAAACGTTCAAGACAGCCAGCCAAAACTTGCCCCAGGAAGGAATTCCCACAGCACCTCCTGCAAGGAACAGTATCAGCTTTCAGGTTAACACAGCCATGCCACCTCCCAACTTTCCTCCCCATCACAAGAACCACTTCTCCCCATGTTTGGGAGTACACTACTCAGGCTGGGATACATGCCCCGAAACAGGGCAAGCGGGTAATGGTACAAAAACGCAACACAGCTTCCTGTCATTAACTGAAAATGCAGTTGCCATGAAGGGCAAGTAAGAACAACAGTTATTCCGCTTCCTGGCAGCCCCCAGTGTTCCCTGCAGCCCTCGGGTCTGGCAAGACCTCGCTCACCAGTGTACCAGCCCCATAGCTGACCTTTGCTGTGCAGGTTGACACGGGCCCGCACAATGTCAGGGTCATCTGGTCCAAGCCCCAGGATCCTCAGGGCTATGTAGTTGAGGGCTGTGCCAAACACTGTTGATTTGTCTTCCACATGTCTGTCAGGAGCATATACAGAAACACCACATCCATTAGTCAGCTATTACCATTAGCCAGACACAAGCCACTGCACAGGGCTGTCTCTGTTAGGGTGAAGTGGGATGCCAGGGTTGACTTTGGAAAAGAGAGACCTGACTAATGCAGGAAGAAACATTGCTCTGCACTACCCTGTCACACACAATGCTTTGGGATATAGTGCCCCAGAGATGTGGCCAGATTTGATGCTACAGCCATCTCTGTGACAAACAGTGCACCTGGAGTGCTGCACAAGCAAGTCCAACCACCCAGAGCTATCACAGGTGCTGAGTCTTCCTCCCAGAGCCTCGGCAGATCTGACAGCAGCCCCAAGTCCTGGACCTTGGAGGTGCCATCACTCGAAGAAGCATCTTTGCTACTCACAAGCCCCAGCCTCCGTCCGGGAGCTGCACAGAGCGCAGGTAGCGTACCATCTCTTTCCGGAACCCATCGGGCAGCTGGATTTTGGCCGTGTGGCAGGCGATGAGGAGACCTGGAGGACCAGACAGGCCAGCACTGTAGAGAGCCGAACCCCAGGGCACTCACCCCCGGGCAGGTGCCCAGGCCTACCTGGCAGCAGGAACAGCGGC
>VZRS01002831.1:25392-116557 GCA_013398055.1 Ifrita kowaldi
GTGCTGTCCCCGTCCCGCCCCATCTCCTCCCGTCCCCGCGTGCCGTGGGACATCGCCCGGCGGCTTGCCGGGACCTGACTCCACGTATCTGCCCCCGGCACAGCGACCGCGCTCGCTTCCCCAGGAGTGCCATCTCCCCACAGACCCCGACAGCCGTCCCGAACCTTCGGGTGACAGCGCCAGCCCCTCGAGCGACTGTTCGCGCCTCCGTGCACCCCCAAAGTCCAGGCGTGTGGTTTCCATCGTTAATGGAAATAATAAAACAACGCCGGGGGCCCTGGGTGCCCAGCTCATGTCCTCGTGGGCCACGAGGGACTGGGGACACGTGTCTGGGTGCAGTGCCAGCCATGGGGACGGTGCACCCTGACCCACGGGTGCCCGCGCTTCCGCTGCCCCCGTGCTTCCCCGCTGCTGGCACCACCCTTGATCACCGTCCTCAGCTCTGCTTTCCCGGGGTGTCGGGCACTCGCTAAACACGGGGGCCCTGCCCGGGTGAGGAGGGGTGTGGCCGGCGGGGGTGACACCCATAAAACGCTGTATTTTGTTCTACAGGCGAGTCAGGTATCCTCACTATGAACCCTACCTTGGTGCCCCCAGCTCGGGTGGCGGGTGTCACCTTCATGCAGGTGGTGCCGTGGGACAGCAGTCCACGAGGAGGTGGCAGAGCTCCTCCTGTCCTGTCCCAGTGCCATGTCCCCATCTGTCTCCTAACACCCCCAAATGTAGCATCGCTCCCTTCCCAGGCCAGTGAGCAAGTGGGTTTCAGCCCTTCAAATCCCCTCGACTCAAGAAGGCTCCCCACAAGGAGGCACACAGGGATTGTAAATCCCAGAGATGCTGTACTTGCTGCTGCTCTGCTGTTGGAAGGGCTGGGTGGAAATTTAATGTGTACTTGTTTAAATGGAGTGATAAAATTCCTTTCAGCCTTTCAGGCTTCCCTCCTACCACAGAAGTGACACCAGACCAAGCTAAACTGGCAGAAAAGCCCATCCACGCCTTTGCACTGCCCAGGGACAAAAGAGCTACTCCCAAATGTGACACCCATCAGCACCCCTGGACAGAAAAATGCCTGTCTATTAATACTTATATAATCATTAATACTTATAGTATGTAGTGCACACTACAAGTTGAATTTAAAATACTCCTCTTCTAGCAAATAGCTCTTCACTCATGTCCAGAATAATGTCAGAGATTATTTGGAGAGGATACAGTAATTTTATTTGGGAATTAAAGAATTAATTTGGTATTTATTTTATAAACTAGGCTTAGGCTGTGCACTGGTTCAGTCCTGGCTGTGTTCAGTAAGAACAAAATGGTTTTTTGGATGGTGCTGGACTTCTCTCGGAGGGAGGATGGATGGGGATAATGTCTTTGACTTATGTCTCATCCCACTGGTCCTCAGGAGGGAGAGCTGTGCTGCTTCTCTTGCACAGTTTATATGAGCAGAGGGAACTCTAGAAGTTCACTGACATGGGTATTGGATCTGGGGCTTAATAGTCTGTTTATTTTTGGTTGAAGAAAAAAAATTGTCATAATTAATCTGCCTCAAATGAGGTCCATGCAAGTATCTCCACTTCTCTGTGGATGCCAAAATCTTAAGATAATTTATGGTAATATTTGCTTAAGGGGAGTGATGGAGGATGAACAACTTGGTTTTATTTTTCTGTCTCTATACAACCCACCTGCCCTAGAAATTTTTAATAATTGTCAAATTCCGGTTACTTAGGCATTATTTTCATACAAATTTTGCTGTGTCTGAACCTCAGCTGGATTCAGCCAGAAGTAGCTCACCTCTGGCTGCTGTGCTTGTAGGTGCCAGGGAACCTGCTCCCTGCAAAGCTGCTCTGTGTGCTGGGACTGTGAGTGCAGCCCTGTAGAGGCAGAGGCAGCTTCTTCACCCTCCCACACAAATTCCTCTGCTTTCATTACTTTTTTTCTCCCAGTTCAGTGACTGCTGGCCTTTGTCTCGTGGTCTGGCAGAGCCTGGTGCCACACACACCAGAGAGACAAAGAAATAGGCTGTTTTTTCTCCCTGAGCCTGGTATGAAGAGCCCACATTGTGAGGGAGACAGGCAGAGGGCTGAAGTGTTTTGCTCAGACTTGGGCACTGTAAAACCCCCTTGCTTCTTTAAACACATCAGCCCAAAGCTCTGGGAAGGAAGCCCTGACCCTGAGGAAAGAAACCCCAAGGTTGTACTCTCCTGTTCAAAGATCAGAACGTGAATTTTAAAATAACAGAAGCAGCTCTTTGGACAGCACTGAAAGAACAGCCATCTCACAGCCCCACACCCGTATCCAGACCTCCTGGACTGTCACAGGCTGGGTTAGGGATGATCCAGGACAAGAAAGCAGTCTTTGCGAGGGTATGAGCCTGAACAAGGATCAGGAAAGTCGCTTGGAGTTGCTCATTAGCAGAGGCAGGAGAGGGTCAAGGTTTCTGGTGTTCATACTTGATCCTGCTGCTCCTTTCCATCCTATCAGCACATCATTCCAGATCATCACCTGTAAAATACAGAAATCAGAATGATTTGGGGTGAAATGGACAGCGAGAATCATCAGGAAAGAGAATTTCAAGACTGTTCAAGTTTTGATCTGTCAAATGCTAATTTTTCTGCTCCATTTTAAGGAAAGGTCACTTTCCAGAATGACATCAGAAAATGGTTTAAGGAGATGAGCTAGGACCTTGTCTCTGATTAGAAAAGGTTTGCTTTAATGCATTTCTTGGCTAAGGACTGAGCTAGAGATCTACCAGATCAAATTGCTATCAACAGAAAAATGCTGTCTCTTTCCTGCTGACAGAGAACCCAATTTATATCCAGCTCTGACAGGAATGCAAATACTCTTGGAAACATCAAATAGTGCAAAATTGCTGACAAACTACCTCCACACTAGAAACACCACTACCTAAAAGCATCCCTGCCGTCCCTGCTAGTCTCACCAGAGCACAGATAACTGATGTAGTTTGCAATGCCCTAAATGCAAGAATTTCAGTGGTCAGGTAAATATTTAGAGTCGACGTACTCAACCTTAATGCTGGGGAAATTATTCTTCCCCAAACCAGTGTTTGAGCCTATTACAAAAGCTCTCATGAGCTGATGTAAGGAAATGATCAATGTAGATGGGTTTCTTTTACACCATGTATGTGAAAAAGTTTTTTAAGTAACATGGTCGGTGTTGTATCAGTAGATTTGGGGAACACAGAAACTGTCAGGGAATATGTCTGTCCAGCAACAGGGTTCAGATAAAAGTGCATTTAATGTCAGTTCATGGTGGCTGCTGGAGCTGGCAGGGGACTTGTGAACAAGTTTTGTATCAAGACCCCATTTAAAAGTAAATAAAGGATTTAATTTTGAGATAACTTTTCAAAGTTTCTAAAAAGAAAATATTTTTTTGTAGTGTGAATCGGTATACAAGCAATAACTCATATTTTCTGAGTTTTGCATGTTGATTTACACTTCCCTTGTCAGAATTGGTTCAAGATATTTGCAGTTTCACTTGTCTCTGGTGCTAGGTGGGTGTTTCTTGAACATTTCATCATTTCTTGAACAATACACACAGAAAAGTATAACGCTTATGCTCACACTGACTGCAAAACTTCGATGCTTTCACTCACTCACTCCCATGGTTTAAATGGTTTTGCACAAGCAGCAGTGGTTTCAGTTTGATAAACAGTTTTGTTGGTGATATGTTTGGTGAAGCTGAGTGAATTGAAATAACCTTATTTTCCCTGTCTCGTATGACTCTACAATCTTAAAACAGTAGAAAGCAGAAAAAATGTGTTCAATATTAATAGTGTGCTCCCAGTGATCTGGGGTAAACATACTGAAAAGATCAGGCATACAAGGAATTGCTATTTTTTCATACTCACTGTTCAGAGCAGAACAGCAGCTTTAAAGAAAGCACATACATCTTTGAATCGCAGGCTTGATACACAGAACATTCTATGCATTGAAAGACCCATCTAATGAACAGTGAGTAGGCATTCTATCTTTGAAAAATATGAACAAATAAATGGCACCACAATAGACTTATTTGTAATGTGTAACAGCTAGCTCTGGGGATAATCTCCAAGTGCTTGTTTACCAAAAAAAATCAGTTTACTGCAATACATTTTGAAACGGGCTATATCACTACGTATGTGTCACCTATAAAAACCGCTTGACTTCAACTATGTCCCCTTACCATCTTCAGAAAACAAGTAAAGCAGGCGGTGTTTTCCTCTCACAAGGGCGCCTTTCCAGCGGCTCCCACGTGGCGGCGGGTCCAGTCCCCGCCAACAGCGCTGCGGTGCAGGCACAGCGCCCAGCTCGGACACCCCGCCCCGGCTGCCGCTGCCTCCCCGCTCCCCGCGCAGGCATAAGAAGCCAGCGGGTCCCCGGGGTGCCTGGCCACGCCGCATCGCTGTGCCACAGCCCCGCCGGCAGCAGGGAGGTGAGAGGGGCCGGAGGATGCTGGGCGGGCTGTCCTCACCTTGCGGGGGCACTGTCAGGGTAGTATCGCCGCTCCACATCACCTCTGCGGAGCCCGAGGAGAGCTGGAGCACTCCTCAGCCTTGCGGACGGGAAGCAGGCAGGGCAGGAGCATGCAAAGGGCTCTTAGGATGTTTTCTACCTTGTCTGGGAACAGTCTTTCAGTTCGGACACTGACGGCTGAGTGGGGGCGGACATCAGCTGTGGGATCAGATTCAGTACCTTGTGGTGGAGAAACGGGAGCCAGGTCGCAGGGCAGGAGATATTTACCTGCGGGATATGAACAAACCGAGTGCCAGGCAATAAGGCTTTTTTATTTTCCCAGGTTTTGAGAAGGTGGGTTGGCAGCTCTCCCTATTTGATCAGAGACTCTTTGGTGTGTCCATTTGTGAAGTCTGCAGGGAACGCTGCAATCCGAATTATTATCATTCCCAAGAGGGTCTCCAGATCAAGTGCGGGAGAGGGAGGTTCGAGAGGTGTTCATTTTGACCTACTGGCACTCATCAAAACTGGTTCCTACCCGGTTTCCCTGACTGCTGGGCTGGAGACAGGTCTGCAGGCAAAGGCATAGGCGAGGGGACCTGTGACAGCAGGGACAGCAAAACCTTTCTGAAGCTCCAGAGCTGACCCCATGCCTGCCCCTCTCCTCGTCTTGTAGCCCTGCTGTCTTTGAGAGCCCCTGGCAGCAGAGTAGTGGTCTCTCGGGACTTTCCCCCTGAAGCCAGAGCCGCTGCCAGTGCTTCCCAGCAGAACGCCCTGAGCGCGGGTCCGACCTTGCCGATGCATGGGCGGAGCCCCGGGGTGGCCGTGCTTCCAAAGCAATAGGAATTGCTGGAGCTTGCCCAGGCTGGCGTTCCCACGTTCCCTCTGACCTCAGGGCCACGCCACGACCATGTCTGAGCTGGAGAAGGCGATGATCGCCATCATCGATGTTTTCCACCAGTACTCCGGGAAGGAGGGAGACAAGCACAAGCTGAAGAAATCGGAACTGAAGGAGCTCATCAACAACGAGCTGACCCACTTCCTCGGTGTAAGTACTGCCCTCCGCGCAGCCTGGCTGGGCTCAGGGGGCATCGAGCGGCCACTGCACTCCATTAACTCTGTCTCCCACGGGAAGCCAGCACAGGCGAAGGGGTTTATTTACACAGCAGGGCATTAAATCCTTTGTTTCAGCTCTACAGAGCAGCAGGATGAGGGCAACAGCCTGTATGGCAGACTGGGGTGTGGGTTGGATACTAGGGAAATTACCTTCCCTGGCACGGGGGGACAGCCTTGCTCCAAGGGGCTCAAGATGTCCCTTCCCAGCAGCACAGCTGTGGCTGCAATTCCCAGGGGCACAGGACAGTGCCCCACCACTGACTGGGAACAGCCACAAGATATTTGGGATGTGTCTGAACAGAGATTCAGCCATGAGAGCATTTGAGAAATGGGGACATGTTACTGCCTGGGCCTTGCTGTGGTCCTCCCCAGCTTTGGCTGCCTGCTTCTATCCCTTCAGGAAATCAAAGACCAGGAGACTGTGGACAAAGTCATGGAGGCACTGGACTGCGACGGGGATGCAGAGTGCGACTTCCAGGAGTTTGTGGCCTTCATTGCGATGGTCACTGCTGCTTGCCACGAGTTCTTTGAGCACGAGTGAACTGGTGGGAAGTAGGCGAGCCCCTTCTGCTTATGCTGGAGAGATGCAAGGCAGCATTGCTCCTCCAGGAAAAGGACTGGGTGTGATTACAGACACCTTAGAGTTCAGCTTGTGCTAGACTTAAGCAGCTTATTAAAAGTGCTGTGGCTTTGTGAACAAGAAACACCTGTGTGGCTCAGGAAGGGCTATCGGCTAGTGCCCACTGGGCTGGATGCCGTGAGCGAGTGCCTTGCTTTAAGCTCCTTCCTTGCTGTTTTAAGTCAGGAATGTGCACGGGGCTAGAAGCAGAGGGATGCTGTTATCCAAGCTTGCATGCAAAGGAAAAAGGGAAATTCAAGGAGGAGGTGATGCAGACGGGCTGGTTATGGAAACTTGCTGCTGAGCCCACTGGCCTGAACGGGAAGGCTCCCAGTGATTCCTGTGGGCTCTGCATGGCATTAATGCAGGAAACCCAGCTCCTGTCCCCTTACAGGTGCTCAGTAGAGCCCACCCATTTCTTGGCACACTGAGACACCCTTGGCTTGCAAGGCAAAGTGTAACAATCTAAAAGCATAGCCATCTAAAAGCATAACCATCTAAAAGCATAACCATCTGACAGCTCAGTCTTTTCTCTCATTAATCAATCCTGCTTTTAGCAGCCTGCAGAACTGGAAGCAACAGTGTATGAGGTTCCTGCGCTGGGGTCAGCTCCTGGGATGGGGATATGCCTTGACAAGGTATCCAGGCTCAGTCAGAAAGGAAGGGGGATTGGCCTAGTGTGACCACAGACCAGGCGCAGCCCCCTGAGTGTGTGGAAATGACAAGAATAAAATGTTGGTTTGGCCTCTGGTGAAAAACGTGTCCTTTTGTGCCAGGCTGCTCCGCCCTGAGAGAGGAAGGCTGGGGGATCTGGCCTGAAGCACTGCTACAGCTCATGTCCCTGGGTTTCTTGTTGGGCATCGACCCCTCATCTCCTCCATGGTGTCACTGTGACTGGCCAGACATCCCACAATTGTCACCAGCACCGTGTTCCACCTGGCTGCCCACACTGCCAGGTGTACCTGCCAGGACAAAGGAACTGGTGGGAAGGCCCCTCTGCAGGATGTGACTGCTGCTACCAGGGTCATCCAGGGGCTTGCAGTGGTGAGCCCTTGCAAAGCCTCAGCTTAACCCAGGATAACCTCCCCAAAGCCTGTGCTTCTGCCTTTTCAGTCTGCACCTGCCATCCAGCTCAGCAGTATCTGTGAGTTGGACCTTCCTGCCTGCTGCATCAATAGTGACAGATTCTCAGATGGCACTGGATTCACCTCATTCCACATTTTATAATGATTTCATGCACAAAATGACATCTTTGGACAGGGATCATCTTGCTATTCTCACCAGCCTCCCCCAAGCTGTGCAGAGCCAGGCATACAAGGGACAGCATCTTGTCCTAACACAAAAAGCCATTTTGCCATCCCAGGGTAGTGCTCACTTGATGAGAAGCTGTTTAGCATCCAAGTTACTTCCACCACATCTTTAACATCCTCCTCAGGTCTCAGTTCCGCTGCTTTCAACACTGGTACCTGAGGCCATGTGTGAGAACAGTGGGTGGGGATACCGTCTGTCTCTATGTCTTCAAGGTGAGGCAGTGTAGACAGGACTCTGGACCGTCTCTCAAGCTTGAACCTGAGTTCAGCAGAGGGGTCTGATGTTTCAGTACAAGGGTCTGCCCATGAGCCACATTTGTGAGTCATGCTTTTGACTCTGTGAAGAGGATTCAAATGAACTTCCCACCAGGAAGGACACCAACAGTTTCCAACTTATCAACAGGAGTAAAGCTGAAACAAAGAGAAGTACAGCAACAGGAAGGACCTGAGATTTTTAAAATATGCAGATTCACTTCTGAAGCTAGAAAAGTGTCAGAGGGGCAGATTTTGTACATCCATGCTGTATTGTACTTCTGCTGAATCACATTTTCAGAATTTAAAATGCTGCAATTACTTTCTGCTCTGGGAGATTAGAATCTGCACTTTTATTCTCTCCCCAGGTAATTTTAGGAGATGTGCATGTATGAAAGGGAACCCTCTCCCTGGATCAGACAAAAAATTACAGGCTCTGTAAGAGCACTTACAGACACCCCTCCCCTCCCAAATGTTCTTCCACACAGGATCTTACCAGGAGTGCTGATTGTTGCTCATCTGAAAAAACATATACTGCATCTTAACTGTTGATGGAAGTGGATCCAGGCTGAATCATTCAAAAGCAGAGCTCACGTGCTGACACCAAGAAAAAAAAAGATCTTAAAAAGAAAACTATGGCTTTCTTCCCGCAAATGAGGTGTGGACTTTTACAGACCCCCAGAACATGAACAGAACCAACCACAGCACTGTCATTCACATTTGGCAGAGAAAAGTGGCAGAAATAAATAATGATTTTGCAGTTATCTTTGCTAGACAAGTTTTAAGGAATGCTAGAAAAATAGCACTTTTATGTTTAGGTTAAATAAACCAGAAGTGACTGGAATAAAAAGCAGTGGTGTATATTATTTTAATAACATATACTGAAATACAAAAAAATAGAACTCTGCTTATATGGCACTGGCATAACCAAACCACACCATAAAACCTGGTGTGCCCAGTTCCTCCTAAACAAAACAAAAATGACACAAAATCCAAACACAAACACAAAATCTGAAGACAGTAGCAAAAACCCACATTAGAATTGGTCATGACAAGGAATTCTGGCTTGCAAATATCTCATTTGAAATATCTGACTGCATAAATATTTGAAGTATGTTAACCAGCTGCTTCCCTTTTTCCACAAATAAACTCCTGGGTAACAATTAATAATAAATAAGGGCATTAAAGCAACCTCATAGTACAGTTGCTAAAGTGTCATAAAAATTTTAAAATGCTGGTATGAAGTGCTGGCTCACAAAGAACTCTGATGCAATAAAGGCAGATTCATTAATGTTTACAAGGCTATTTAATACTCACTTGTACCCCAGAATAAATCTGGAACATCCTGCCTCAACAGCATTCCCTCAGTGTACTGAGGGCCAGAGAGCCAGCAACAGCAGCACCTTAGTTCAGCAGACAGGGCTTAGAATTGCCTGGTTATTACAGTTTATACTCCCACAAATCAGGTAAAAATCCACCAACCAACCAACCTAAAAATCATCCTTATACCTTTACTACAAAGCTGGGATTTCAATGTCATGCTTATTCAATTTAAGATGAATTACAGATTTTTGAATCCTGTCCTCATTAGTTTTGAGAAAGATGAGTTAAGTTGCTTTGGCATTGAAATCCAGTGTGCTTTGAACACGTCACACACAGCACTTTCTGGATGCGAGGCACAATGCCTGGCTGGAATTAAAAGTGAGAAAAACAGCAACGGCTCCAAGATGCCATTGTCTCGTTATGTACAGTGCTTTTAAACACAAATCACATTTTGCAGGATCAGTTTGTGCTTGTTTCCTAAATCTACTGTGGGTACAAATGGTTTCTGTAGGTGCCTCACCTCTCTTGCCTTTTCAAACAAAACATTTGCCTTCTTTTAAGAGACTACAACTTAATTTACTTCCATAAACAAGGATCTAATTAAAAGCAGGTGCTTTGGTCAGGAACCCTTGAAAGTCATTAAAAACAGCTCCCAGAGCTCCTTTCCAAGATGGAATGGCCTGTAACCACAGAGTGTTCTGCACACTGTGGGCTGATCATGGCCCAGCAGTCTGACCCATCTGCTACACCCTAAAGAAGTTTTCGCATTGAACTTTGTGTCAGAGAAAGGAAACCACTTGGAAACACACTCTGGAGTAATGCTGCTGCAGCACATCATTTTGTCTGGATAAAAGTTAAACCAGACACCCTACCTCCCATGAGCCACATTGCAAGAGGGACAGGAAAAGTTGTTTTAGGGACTTTTTACAGCCTTTCCAAACTGCTGCAGCTGTTGGAAATTTAATTTTAAATTAATGGTTTTATTAAATTTTGTTTTAATTAATCAAAACCAGTATATTAATTATAAGCAGTGTGTTAGTCTTGTACCACTTTTAGCCAGCATTTAGCAAAGTTGTCTTTAAGTTACTTTTATGGGAACACAGCTTGGGAAAATTACTGAGACGTTAAGTTTTGATAAACTAACTCTGATATGCTTCAATGAACAAAGCCTGGGAGAGAAAGATGTATTGTTGAAGCTGGGCATCTGGAATGCAGAATTTATGGACTACAAGGACGTTTTGCAGAAACCAGAAGAGACTAACAAAGACCGTGTCTGTGCATTGAAAAGTCCCTACTGGAGGAAACAGATACTAAAACCCCTAAAAATATGGACTAATTAGCATGAACAGTGAGGAATCAATAACCAATAGAGGACAGTATACTAATAAATGAAAGAGAATTATGCAATTTAAAGCCAATGAACATTAATTTGTTCGCTAAAAATGTAGGAATAGGTGAAAAAGTTTTGTATCAGTGTCTGTGTAGAGGCTAGAATTTTGTAAGCCACTTACAAACCCTGGCCAGGAATGAAGTACTGCCTCACTCTCCAGCACTACAAAGACACTGTTAGAGGGTTTTCTTTACCCTGACAGTTCCGGAGGATTTCGGTAGCACAGTGGCTGCTGTGGGTCAGCCGGATGAGGTTGCTGGAGGGCATCATCCCAGTCCTGCTGTTTCTGCTCGTGCTTTTCCTTTTCAGCTAGTGCTTTCTCCCTATCAGTCGTCAGCCTGGATCTGGCATCAGGCCTCTTTCTGTTCTGCTGGTGCCTTCTGCAATGTTTTCCAAGGGTATAAACTTCAGTGGATATCCGGCTGCAAACCAAGCAGGGGCATGGCCAGTCTATGCCTGGAGCTGGAGCTCAGAGGCCCTGGAAAGGCTCGGCCATGCACAGAGCAGCTGCTTAGTGGCACCATGGCAGTGACATCCTATCAGCCATGTCCCGCCAGCCCCATGGCAGTGATGTCATATGGGACATAGTGATGTCAGCACTGCAGCTTGGCTGAGGTTCAAAACACAGGAAATTCAGGACCATCCAGGCTTTACAACTTCTTTATCTGCAAAGCAATTGCAGTGAAGCTTTGCAGAAAAAGCTCTTAAGGCATTAAACTGTCTGAAATATGAGTGGGAACTGTGCTAAGCCAAGGTTTTGACCTAACAGCCTAAGTTTCAGCATTCATCAAGTCAGATTGGCAAGAGCTGTTTTGAAATGTTTAATAAGCTTTTTGTTTTAAGATTTACTTTACAAGGCAACTTGTCTCACTTTCACCAGTATCTCAATACAAAAGTCTTACAATGCTTTATTTGCTAAAAAACGACAACATGGAACTGGGGGTTAGGGAGTTCTCTCCTTTTGCCAGCTGTTTTGGTTGGAGGGGTGTCCTGCAGCCCGCTGCTGGAGGCTGCTGCGCCCAAACACTAAATTACACAAGTTCTGTACATAATTACAGTCAGAGTATGCAGCTGTATTATACACCACAGGTAAACACCATCAGGGCCCTTAACTACTATAGAGGAGAGCTTTTTCTTGAAGATTTCAGAGTTTATTTCACCATGGATAAATCTGATATATCAGGGGACTGACATCCATCTTTCTTAGGCACTGGTCCAGGCAGAATTGCCTTGCAGAAAAAACTGCCTCTTTTGCAAACTTGTGCATTACTAAAAAAAATTTATGTAGCTCTCAAAGTCTTTAACAAATCTATAAAAATAATTATTTGCTAGTCTCGTTGTTACCTTCAAACACAGAAGTATTTGAATAACTCCATATTCTCTTTCTGCATTAGGTTCACTGCAGTATTGGATCAGGTAGAAACTTCAAAACCTTAATTAGTCCAACTGTGACTCAGCCAACTGGATATTTTAGCCTGAACAAAACAGTTTAAATACAACTCCAAAGAAAACAAAGAAGTTTGTACCACAGCAGCTCAAGCTAACTAACACTGAATAGGTTTTCCATGGTGGGGGAAAAAAGTTACTATTTTAAGTTTTAGCACAGAATATTCAGGGAAAGCATACTGTAAGCCCATCCTTTGTACAAATCATTCAGAGACTAATAGCTTTGGAATGGATTTTCAAATCCTTGGCATTATGCAGGGCAGGAATTAACAGCTAACACTATGACAACAAGCAACTTTACCATGGCGTTAGAAGAGCAAGAGCACTGAAGGCCCCTGCATCAAGTACTTAAAACTGGGTATTACTTTGTATTTTATTATAAAGTTTATAGCATTACAGAGTCCAGCATGGCACCGTAAGTAACCTTGTTACAGTATTTGTTTTTGCTTGGTACAAAAAAAGCTTAACAGCAGCATAACTATTACACTGAATCCAGGATTGGAACAGGTTGGCTTCTTCTGAATAGGGATGACTCAGCGATTTAAAATAAAAAGGCTGCATTTTTAAATCTCAAATATGTGCAAAATTCCTTTCAGTAGAGAATGTGGCAGAGGTGTGTGCAATGTTGAAGGTTATGTCCCAACCCCAATACTGCTGATATATTGCAGTCATGTGGAGGGTGAACTCTGGATCGTTACTCATGACTTTGGGTGCTGTTTCCAGGAGTCCTCCTCACAGCTGGTGTTCTCTCCCCACCCCATTCTATGTCCTTTTATGCAGTGCATCAAGTACTGACATTCATAATTATTCTCGCCCCCTTGCCCCCCCCAAAGTAAAATTGGTCCATGATAGTTCTAATAAGCTTCCTTCAGGAATTCCAGTAAACTCTCCATCCTAAAACAGCTGTGACTGTTACAATGGGTTTATGAAAGCAAATGCAATCTGGGAGATGAAGGTCTGAATGTAACGAGAAGTATCTCCATTTTCCTAAGGTCTTCAACAGCTTTTAAAAACACAGAGCATGGATTCCGATGTTATTATGAGGAAAGCCCCTTGGATTTTGGTGCTTTAGCCTTGACGTGATTCGCTGTTTTCACATGTTGTAGGCAACATAAATAGGATCCAACTGATCAGCTAAAAATCCATCTCTCAAGTGCATCCGTTGTTTCTCGCCACGGGAGTTGATGGGAATGACCCCAGGATCCACGATGACCACGACACCAACTATGAGATAATGCTCCTCCAGGACCACGTTCGTCACCAGTGCGACCAGATCCAGTGCTTCCTGCTCTGAGCCTTCCAGCTCCACCACCACCACCAGCAGGTTTGTCCATGTAAACACAGCACTGTTGGCATGACACACATGTTAATGGGGAGGAAAAAATACCTAGACAAGTTATCAAAAGAGGTTATTAAAAGAAAGACAAGACCTCCCAAAGCTTACAAGTAAACCTGAATGCTTTGAGGCTGGAGAGGACCTACAGCCAATGATATACATAATTCATTAGGGCCAAATGGGAAAAATACATTTGAGAAGACACCGTCCGTGAAATCCTTGAGATGTGTTTATCACACCCATGCATGTACATTCCAACACAGCCAAGGAAGTTACAAGTTCTTCTGCTTTAGAAGAAATAAAGTGATACAGAAGAATAATGCTGAGGTTCTTACCATTCTGCAATGCTCTTATGTGCCCTGATTACAGAGGTTTCTATGTCAATGGGGTGGTACCTCATTCCTCTGAGCTCCAGTGTTTCATCCAAAGAGCCCACGACATACAGGGCATCGTGCCTCTCTGCAATACAGCACACACATTTTCAACATCATCACATCTGCAGGACAAACATGGTCACTCATATGTGCTTATTCCTGACGTTCTAGGAGGTTCCCAGTGCTTCCTAGGGGAAAGAGTCTATAATACAAGCTCTAGCATTTGGAGAGAATGAAGAGCTCACTTCTGCCTATTGACTCCAAGCAACTAAAACTGCACTGAAAAGAATTTCTGGGTCATCCAGTTCTGTCCTTTCTCTCATGTAATGTAACCTCAGTTCATAAACCCAAGCAAAGTCCACCGTTAAAGCATCTTTTTGTTCCACTATTCTTACAAGAGAACTTTTCTTCTCTGATTGACACAAACACTTTTCCAATTTCCAAATTTAACTTCTTTTTTTCTTTTTAACACCAGCTTATATCCACTTGTCTTCATGCCAACAAAATTCTACTCAGCTTCTTAAGATCCCACAGTTTACACAGTAAGAACAACTCTGTCCTCTCCCCAGGCTCAGCTCTGCCAGGTTAAATAAACAAAGCTCTCCTAGACCCTACCTGAAGGACACACTCTCTACATTCATCCTGTAACTCTGTTCAGTTCAATTTTGCTTTTTCTTTGTTAACCGTTTTATAGCTCTGCTCAGTTGTGTCACTGGAAGTGAAAATCATGCTGGGAAGCTGTACTTCATGTGTACTGTATGTTAAGTCACTGCACAAAGCCTCTTAAAAGCTGGAGGACAAGCGACATTGCTCCATGGTGATAAAAACCTCTATGATATGTGATTTTTCAGAAAGCTACAAGGCCCAAAAACTTGCTATCATTATCCACTGACACTATTCATGTAGGCACCATCATTCATTTATGTCCAATCACAGAAAACCAGCAATATACATTCGTTATTAAGTTACAAGCACTCAAACTCCTTTTTTTAGGATGTTCAGAGATTTATTTTTTAAAATATATGATAATCAAGAGCTGTATCTACTTTGTGTTCTGTCTCAACAGAAAACAGAGCAGATGGAAGATAAACTTTACCCAAATTTAAACGTCTTGGCTTAGATCAAAAAAACCCCAAGATTAACAATCTATTTTCTATACTGGAAAGTTTCTCCTCTAGACCTTTAACGTTTGAAAGACTGCAAAATCACTGGTGTCTATGCATGTCCTGAACCTGCTGAATGATAGAACATCTCCTACATAATTCAGGAGTCTTCTGTGATGGAAGTCAGTATAAACTTGCCAGACAGCCTAATCTTTGCTGGCTCAGCTTCCCCAAGGAGCCTCACACAAGTACCCCTGTAGGTCCAGGTGTTTCCTCTTACCTCCGCTGGCATCCGTCAGCTCTGTCCTGCGCAGGAAGCCCAGGTACCCGGTGCGAGCCCACACGGTCTGAGTGTCCCCAAAACTCAGGCGAGCAGTAAAGTGATCAGCGTGCAGTGCTTCTTCTCCATACACCGTGTAGTAACCAGTAGCATTGTGTGGGCTACTCACCCATATCTAGGGGATAAACCAAATCCAAACTGGAATAAACACAGGTTATTTTGCCAGGCACAGACAGCATCATTCACTGATTTAAAAGATCTGTTTCACCGACAATTTTGACTACTCCAAAATGCCAGTTTTACTGAAATCATTAACTTCTGACCAGAGAAAAGGAGTTTTGTATACATGTAAGTAGGGGATGGTAGAGGCCACAAAACAATGAACCAGGCATTTGGCTTACTGGAAAGGAACACCTACTAAACTATTAGCTGGGCATCTTATTACACAACAAAAGATGCCTATAAAACAAAGGTTAAAGCAAGCAGCAAATTACCTTTTTGCTGCTACCCACTGATGGGAATACATCCCTACCTGTTCTAGCTGCCAGGCAGAGATTAGTCTCACCTGGTGCTGTGCAGCCACATGTGCAGGAATGCAAACAGTGCCAGCTCTCTGTGGGGTTCATTCATGTGCCACACAAGGGTGATCCTGGCCGTCCCACTCAGGGGAAGGAGGGCATTTATGTAAGAGGAGGTATCAATATATCACATCACTGCTGATAAACACAGTACAACGGTACCAAACCTTTACCTCTCCTAAATGTGAGTCTCCCAGAGGTCCCTTGGTTTCTGTGTGTGCTATGATGACCTTCACTCCCGGAAGAATCTCGAATAAGAAGCAAATAGAAGTTAAGAAAATGAATTAATCAAAAGAAAAGTTCATCAGAAGTCAGCAGTCTGTGCTTCCCTTACTACTCCTTTCTGCACCACAGATACCAACCATCTCTTCCTACCATTGTTGTTTAACTTGTTAAATAATTTTAACTCTGAGCAGCCATTTTGCAGCTTCAGCATTGGTTTCGCACCTAGAAAATGCCTTCAGAAGGCCTCAGATTTGTTTTGGTGGTAGCAACTTATCCTACTGCTTCATGTCATGCACCTGTCTTCACTTTAACTACCCAATCATAACATGGTCTCCTGGACACATTCTGATTAGCCAAGCTTGTCCCACATATTCTTTACTGAGATCCAGGTGATGCAGCTCCCTGCCGAGGTGAGGGCCATGAGCACATAATGAGTGTCATAATGGCTTTAAACTGAAAGAGGAGGTTTAGATTAGATGTCGGGAAGAAATTCTCCCCTGTGAGGGTGGTGAGGCCCTGGCACAGGTTGCCCAGAGAAGCTGTGGTTGCATCATCCCTGCAAGTGTCCAACGCCAGGTTGGATGGAGCTTGGAGCAACCTGGGATAGTGGAAGGTGTCCCTGCCCATGGCAGACAGGGACTGGAATGAGATGAGCTTTAAAGTCCTTTCCAACCCAAACCACTCTGTGATTCTGTAAGGAGGAAGGATCATACTCAGTCTCTCACCTTCCCAGACTCCATAAGCGGCAGACTGTGTGGAGAGCCTCTCTCCACCAAACGCACCCTGAGAAAATAAGAGGATACATTTGTACAAGGCTTTAAGAACTGTTGGAGGTTAAGAAATTTTTTTTTTTTCCTTCTCTCAGGGAATTTTCTCTCATCTGTTGCCTAGGAGATGATAATGACCGGTACTTAAGAGAGACAAAAGATATAGCCAAGGAGGAGGGGGAGGGGTGCAGCTGACTGCACTCTCCTAGCTGAGGGGCTTTCTCTTGGGAAGGGCAGGGATACCGCAAGATTTTGGTTGGGGGGCCAGGGGCTGGGCTCGGCTCCTGGCTGGGGGGCCAGCGTCTGGGCTCGGCTCCTCTCTCTGGCTCGCTCTTGGATTGGAGGGGACCAGTCTGCGGTTGCTGTGGGAAGAATTCACTGCCACCGTGAAGTTCTGCCTTTTACTGCTTCTACCGTCAGTGAGGCTTTGCTTGTAAGAGCAGCTGTTGAACTGCGACCTTAGTAACACTCTACCTCGATGGAAAAGGACCCTCACCATCTACTTGGGTGCCCCAGGGGAAAACCCATGACCCTAGCCCCGAGCCCCTCTGAGGGAGTCTCTCCTGGCTGCATGTGGGAGCCCGGCTGCTGCTGTCCGGCCCCGCTGTCTTCTGCCACTGCTTTGGGTTTTTCACTACACTTCACCCCGATACCCCGTGTCTGCCCGAACTCCGCAGTTCCTGCTACGGCTGTGGAATTTCTGCTACATTTTGTTTGCCACCCCGGTGTGTGCCCGCCTCGGCCGTTTGAGCCGCTGCTCCGAGGTTCCCACTGCAGCCCACTCTGCCATCCTGAGGGCACCGAGATCGGCTGCCCCTGGGGGGTTGCAGAGGAAGCCCCTTTCCCCTTTCCCGCCATGAAGCGCGGGCAGAGAGGCAGCCGAGCTCGCGCCACAGCGCCCCCTGCAGGCGCGGGGGAACCATTGCACCCACCCTGCCCGGCCGGGAGCCACCAGCGCCCCTGCCGGCCGTGAGCGGAACTGCACCCAAGGGAAGGTGCCTGACAGCTGAGAGGGGGCTGTTCCTGGGTTTCTGGGTTTGTTTGTTGTCGCTGCCCTTGCTGTTGTTTGTTTGCCTTGTTATACACATACATACATACTAGTAAAGAACTGTTATTCCTTTTCCTGTATCTTTGCCTGGAAGCCCCTTAATTTCAAAGTTACAATAATTTGGAGGGAAAGGGGTCATATTCTCCATTCCAAGAGAGGTTCCCGCCTTCCTTGGCAGACACCTGTCTTTCAAACCAAGACAAAAACTTAAACAGAAGTGTTCTAGTATATCCACTGCTACCCCAACCTTAGCGGCACTGACTGAGCTGCAATGAATCACTCAGTTACTCTCAGTTATTCACAACTTAAAGTTACAGGTTTCTAGCTGTCTTCAAAACTTCCCTATTAGCATTCCCATAGACCATGTTTCTTCCAAGAATCTGTAACTCTGCTCTCTGGAAAGATGAGTAACTTTTTCCAAAAAAGCCTGAAGGTTGCAATCCCACCAGCATTTTAAATTCACCTTCTTTTCTGGATTCTCCTGGACCTCTACTTGTCACACTGAGTCATGGCAGAGCATCAGTAGGAATTACAAACAGTAAAGAGCAAGGAGCCTATCTGGAATTAAGTGACACAGCACAGCCCAGGGAAGGCTAAGGGAACAGAGTTGTATTGCTTTGAAGAAAAAAAAAAAGACTAAAGAGACTCTGTACTATTTCCACTACCTAAAGGATTGTGAGAGAGCAGATTTCTTGGAATTGCGCAGCACAGGGGTATAACAAGGCAGGGAGTCAGTTGGCTGCTGCCAAGGATATTTCAACAAACCAGTGCACTGAGGCTCAAGTTTCTTCTCCACAGCCATTGAAGAGTGAATGCTTTAACACAGACTGTACCTGTCATGTCGAAGTGCTCTCATATCTACATAGACTGTTGTTGGATCTGGTCCTGCTGTTCCCTAAGAATAAGGAGGAAGAAACAAATTCAACAGAAGCCACAACATCCTGTTTTCATTCTCACAGCCACATAAATTCACAAATTTCTCTCCTTTTTTTACCGACACTTACAAAGAACTTCCCTAATGTACAAGAAATAGAGTAAAGTAGCCCCCCCTTTCTACAGTGACTACTGTAGAGCCTTTGCTTTTTATGGAATCAGTCAATGAATGCACAAGTGAAGTATGAGGTACAGGTAAGTCTAATTGCAAAATTTTTGAATTTAAAATTCAGCTTTTATGGTTTTATTTGAGTAAGCACCTGCTCTCAAACCCACACAGGCAGTGCAAAAGGATGTAAGCATAAACCTATGTGGGCTAGTCCATAATACTGCAGAACCAGATGGACTTTAGGACGTGACAAGCACACATGCATCACTATACCTGTTCAGCCAGCTTGCCCAGCCTGTTTGGCTGACAGCAGGACCACAAACAGAAGTAACAGAGGCCATCAAAGTGTGGGAAACAGAGAGAAAGGGGAAAAAAAGAAAATACAAACAAAGAGGCACTGGAAACATAAGATACACACAGTAAGACAGAAAACAAAACTTACACTGTTTTAGAATGAAAAGAAAATTTCCATTTCAGATTATTTAAGAGCTTGGCACTTTTAGGTGGTTCTTTGGGAAACATGCAAGTCACAGATAATGAACAAAAGAGGGCTAAGGCAACTCATACGTTGCTTTATAATAAACCCCTTCTCCCTCTGTAAGACTGCAGCTTCAGAAACACCTTCTCAGTGAACCAGTTCAGTAGGGTTGGAAGACAGGTATTTATCTGCCTGCTAATTTGTATCAAAAGTTTGGTCATTCATTTAAATCCAATTTATTAAAATAGTCTAATACAGGTATCACTTCGGAATAATGGAAGAAAAGGAGTAGAAAACCCTTTCCACTAAAAAGGGGCTCAAGAATGGAAAACAGAGATGAAAAAGGCATAAAATTAAGGGGAAGCTTAACTGCCCATCAGTCCTGTATTCCTCACAGGGTTTTTTTGGAGTAGTTTTCATGCTGCCATCCAGTATTCTGCAGAAAAACTGTTTTTTCTCCCTTTATCCCAAACTGGCTTTTGAAATTTTTATTCGCACAGGCAATTTGGAAAGCTATTCTTTCACACTTGGCAGCTGAAATGTTTTATTCAATGAATACAAAATCTTAATTTACAGTCACCTTGATTTTACGTGTATCCTTCCTGTTTTTCTACCTATTGATTAATAAAATCACTCTGACCTTATTTCATTATAACCATTTAGCTTGGTCTTGTTAAAAATCCTTTCTCCTTTAATTGTGAACAAAATTAGAGAAACTAAGGAAACAATTGTGAATGGCAACATATTTAGGTAACTCATGTTCCAGAATATCTCTCTTGTAGGGAACCTAGAACACTAATATATTCTGAGAGCTAAAAAGGCTTTTCTTCACCTAGTGGGCACCAGGAAGAAGAAAAAAGGAAAAACAAAAGTTTTGCAGAAGTACAGTAGCAATTTTCATAGAATCCTATTTTATTAAGTGTAATTTATACCAAAAAAATTGGACATTAAAGTTACGATTACACATACTTAATCCATGTGCCCCCTACAAAGCTACATACTGCCTCATCTGAAACCTGAGCACTTTATTTATTAACTCAAGCATCCTCCAAACCCCAGGGTGCTTTCCCATTTTCTAGTCCATGCTTACTTAATACGTGACTTTTCAGGTAAGTTTTGGAATATATATATTTATAAATTTTTTTAATCTCCTGACTGGAAAAGAAATATCTCATTAAGGAAAGTTAGACTTCATCTGGTTAAATTACCCATAAAATATTATTATCAGCTGAATACTAGACTGTCAGAGGGGGTTCTGGCCCACAGCATGTCATTATCTCCAGACTGTAAAGCACGGCTGAGTACTTTATGGGCATAATCTCCCTCTCGAAGCTTCCATATTTATACTTTTAAGTAAAAAAAAAGTCCAGCTCTCACACAAAGCGAGTCAAAAATATTTGCATGTTGCTAATACTCATTTGAGATCTTTAAAAGTCAAAAAACCCTGCCAACTGTGTCAATTTTCCTGGGTCTTATTTGCAGAATTCTGTCTTCCATTTAATTCCACATTATACAAAACAAGACAAAATCTGAATCACACAAAAGCTGAAACAGCACTGCTTGTAACATGCACTATTTCTGAATAGGAAGTTGTTTATTTAATACTGCTCCTGCATAGAAGGAAGGAAACAAGTTTCTTAGTACTGACCCTCTGGATTGGAAAAGCAAATCAATTGGTCAATTAGTACAGAAAAGTGAAATTATCATAATCAACATCATATTAAACATCTTACTAAAAAGCTTATTTAACTTGGTGATGAAGCAAGCAAGCAATGGAGCTCCAGTTCATTAGAAGAAGAAATCTATTCAGCTGAACATGATTTTCTACCAAGTTCCCAGAGATTCTGTGTAAGGAACAAGCAGTTTAATCTCACCTGTAAGCAAATTGCTACGTTGACCCTGCAGCCAAAGGTAGTGCTCACTGCACGAGCAGAGAGGCCCAGGTCTTTGAATAACTTGGAGAAAGACTGGGTGAGGGTGATCCTCGGTCTCTCCTCTGCCACCACCATGCAGGTGCGTACACAGGACAGGTTAACCCCCTTCATCTGAGAGGGGAGAACAACATTGTAACTTCAAAGGCAGCATTTCTAGAAATAAACCGTTTTATTTGTCCAACAGAAGGGCTTTAAAGGTACTAGAGTAAGACATGAACTGGTTTAACACTACAGACATCGTGTAGCTGCAACACAGGCACTCAGCATTTTGAGCTGAAAAACCCTCGAAACGTCATTTTTGCACAGGGCTGGGCTCGCCAGAGACCTGCTGGCTCCCAGCACTACATAGTTTAGGTGTTCCAGACATCATCAGCTCCTCTCAGTGTGAATGTGAACCTGGAGCAACTGGCTGTGGGCCAGGATTCCCTTTGGTGAGGTCCAGGGGAACAGAGGGACAGGTTTTTTTTTTTGTCTCTATTGAGAGCACACAATACAGCCACCTTTGTGAAGGAGCTGCAACATTCCCAATGGAAGTCCTGAGCAGCCGAGTTACTACAGCTGTGGGAATGCTCCTTCCTCTTCAAGGAAATTAAATCTGAGTTAAGAGATTTTCCTCAAAAGTAAATAGATGTATTAGGGTGCAATTGCTGTTGTCAGGAATCAAAGAATCATATAGCATAGCTTTGAGTGGGAAGGAAAGGATTTTAAAGCTCATCCCATTCCAACCCCTCTGCATGGGCAGGGATACCTTCCTCTAGATCAGGCTGCTCCAAGCCCCATCCAACTTGGCCTGGAACACTTCCAGGACTGGGGAAGATTATATCCATTTTAGAACTCAACACTTTTGGTATCAAGTGAAAGTAAGTCAGACTTGCTGAGTTTTGGGGGGCTTTTTCTTATGGCTGTTTTGGGTGAGGTTTTTTGTGTTTGGTGGGCCTTTGGTACTTTTTTTTCTGTTGGTGTGTGTTTTGCCTGGGATTTGGTTTTTTTTTGTTTGTTGTTGGGTTTTTTTCTTGTCTCAGACACAAACAAGTTGATAGGCTTGCTATGTATTTTGCCCAAAATCTCAAAAACATCCAGCAGCACAGAGGCTGCACAAATAACTAAAACTGAAAATAGAAGACTTCTTTTTTTTTTCCTCCACCAGAAACACGGAAACTGAATCTTCCAGCAGTCTCAACACTCCCCAAAAATCAAGTCATAATGGAAGGCTCTCACAGAAACACTTAAAAACTCATCTTCTCCAAGCCAAAATGAAGTATTTTTAGAAAGATACATATATGTTTATGTCAGTATGTGTAAAAATGAAGCCCACTCACCCGGAGAACATCAGTCTGTGTCCCAAGGCCTTTGGTGCACATCTCCATCACGGAGTATGAGCAGAAGGTGACACGCACTTTGTACTGGCTGACAGCAGACAGCCACAGAGATACATTGCTCTCCAGCTCCAGAGGAGGCACCAGGATGGACTGGTGACCTGAATATATACTAGGGAGAGGAAGCAATAGGAACATGAAAATTCAATTAATTAATGCATATGGCAAAAAATTTGCAGCTTTGTGAGGTGTGCTGCATTAGAGTAGTTGTCTGGTTGAATCAAGTCAAGACTCACTAGTTTTAAGACACATTTAACTGCTTCCTTTAGCAGTATTTCTTACTGCATACCCATCTTGCAGTGAACACCTTAAAGGTCTTGTTAAAACATATGGTTTAATCTCAAAAGACCTTAAAAAGATTTACCTAATCAATGTGAAACAGACAGTGAAGTCCCTTTTTTTTTTCTTCCTTGAATTTGGTATCCAATTAATACCACTTGCAAACCTGAAGTTACTCAAGTAACTAACTGACTTAAATGGATTTTATTAGCACAAAAGGTGTTTTCTGAACTACTGATAAAAAGGTTAATTTAGGTTTCTTTGATAGTTTCACCCATGTCCATTCCCTGGGATTCTGGAGAAGGCTGGGCACATGTGAGGAGACCCAGAGCTCCAGAGTCATACCTGCACAAGCACCACAGTGCAAAGCCTAAGCCACAGTAGGGGTCCAGGCAGATGGCAATCTGTCGGGATGGGTACAGCTCACACTGGAGCTTTATCGAGCGACATAAGGCACTTGTAGCTGCATGTGACATCTGCAAGAGGAAAACAGCAGCTTTCAGGGACCTTCTTCTAGAAAAAGGGTTTTACATATTTCTTTATAAATGTAAAGAAATAAAATATGATTATCTCTTGTTACTCTACCTTTACTCCTGCTAATATACCAGTAGTTGACACACTGAAGTCCAAGTATGCCAACATATCTGGAGACGTAGGTCTGAAAACACTAGCCAGCTTCTTTTTAGGCATATCATCTATTTAAAATACATAAGTAGAGAAGAGTACTATATTATTTTGGGAAACAAGCACAGGACAAAAAACCATATCTTTACAGATACGTTCTGAAACGTATCTTTACAGATACAGATCTGATTATCATCAGATCCTTCCTATAGTTTCTGGCCAGCTATTTTAATGCAATGCACAATACATCCACTCAAACAGGCAGTTGTGTTGCAAAATAAATACATCACTCTTCAAACTATTTCCATTTTGGCTACCGTACCTGTATCCAAAATAGTGGGCCATGTTTTAATATCTACAGCTGCTGCAGCCTCCTTGGACCTGAGCAGTTTCATTATAGCTTGGGTGGTCAGTATACATGCAGACTTACTGACCTGCAAAAGGCACAGCATTAAAACCATTGATAAAACCAGAGAATGCATGCTCAAAGTCATGTCATATGCATCCAGATGAGATAACCAGTAAGATGGAGAGATGAAGAAAATGTTTGGAAACAAAGCAAAATAAATCACGACAATAAAAGACCATTTAAAATGAGTTTCTGAAGAAGTTGTTATTGACTCAGGCACAGCACACTGAATATTTATTTTCTAGCTTATTTTACACTGACTGTGGCAAAGTGATTCATCAGGCTGCATCAACCATTCCACACTCCCCAGAAACATGAGGAGAGGAATGTCTCATACCTACCTCTACAATCATTTTGACAGTGGGCAGAGTGGTAGCAAGGTTCTGCGGATGAGGTGGGCGGACAGTGATGGGAACACAGCCAGCGTACAAACAGCCATAGAAAGTTGCTATCAAGTCTACTCCTGGAAAGGATATTTGTGAAATTAAAGCCATTTTTATCAGAGCAATAAGAAAAACTCTTTCACCAAAATCAAAATACACAATGTTATTAAGGTGCAAAGATTTGTCACAAGTGTCTCTTCAAATCAACAGGCTGCTTCACAACCAGCTTAAAATGTTTTGCATTTAGGAGTTAGCAAAAATTATTCCAATCCAATTAATGGACAGAACTTCTTTTCTTGTGCTGTGTGATTCTGGGTTTTGCTGTCTGTGTTGCTTTACCTGGAGGGTAAACCAGGGCCACGTGGTCACCAACATTCAGCCGCCCCTTCTCCATCAGCGCGACTGCCACTCTCTCTGCCCTCTTGTGCAGCTGGATGCACGAGGCAGTGCTGGCTACAGTACCCTGCATAGGAGACAAGTGACAGCAGAAACCTTTACAGGAACAGCAGCAGCTCAGTGACTTGGATATTGACATGAAAAGGTGTAAATCGAAAGGGTTTCTCCTGGAGACATGTGAACACACCAACATGTAGCAGTGCAACTCATTAGTCCCCAGCTATTTAAGACAGGTGTTCACCAACAGGTAATTTCTTCGTGTCCAAGTTTTGTGTTTCCTTTTGCAGAGTCTCCCTATCGAGGGTAAAATTTGCCTGAACAAAGTGACCCAGGAAAGGGCTGCTTCATACTAGAAAACTTCCCTCAAAATCTTTACTCTGAAAGGATAAACCATTTTAACAGTAACAGTGTTGAAACAATTTCTTTTGCTAAAGCGCAGTCTCAAAAGTAAAGTTAGAAAGTTTGACCTATGTCCTGAACTCTTCTGCCTCTCTGGATGAGACCTACAAATCCCTCACTTCCCAAAGACTGCTGCTGGACTTTCTGGAAGATTCCTGCCTGCAGTACAGCACAGCACAAGGCAGATCCAATTTGTTCCCGGGCTGTTGCTGTCACTCTATGTGCCATCCTTCTTGAGGGCAGAGCCTAGTCCAGGGCAATGCATCAGTGTCCCCTGAAGGGTGTGACAGTGCTCCTGGAAAATTTGACTCCAAAGCTGTCCCAAGGGTTCTCTACTTCGGCTCTAGATCTTCTAATCAGGAAATCCTCCATTTCTGACTTACAGTCACCCTTGTTCTCAGGAATAAAGATAGAATCATGGTTTCCATTAATATGACAAAAGTTGTGTTCCAGCAGGAAATGCAATTACTGCAATGTTTTAAGCTAGGCAGAATGCATACTGAAATTCCAGATGTGGAATAAAAGATATGTCATAAAATTCCAGAAGTGGAAAAATTTATGCTGCTTATTACCTAGCAATTTTTGTCTGTTTCATTAAAATAATCTGCAGCATTTCAGGAAAAGACTTATAGAAGGCATTTTCTTAGAATCTAAATAATCCTTTGTTTTGATCTCAATCTCCAAGTATGACCTAAAGTGCATCTCACCTTGGAATTCAACAAAAGGAAGAGTGGATGATCTGGAGTTGTCTGAGCTCGCCACTGAAGAACATCTGCTAAATATAGGAACTGAAATGGAAGAAAAAGGAGATGCTCAGATTAAAGTGCCTCAGGTTTACTTTTAGCAGAGTATCATACCTGGTCTTCTCTCATTCTGAATAAGCTAATTCAAATATTTAATAATACCAGGACCCCAATGTCACCTTTCTTGCCTGGTCATTGTCCTCCAGCTGGCTAACATCTCTCCCCGAGGCTTGCGCAATCCTCTTGCCAGCTACGAGGTTTCCTATAATCATCGACGCAGGGCCAACATCTGCATTTTGAAAAGAACAGTGCAAAATGAGGAAAAACAACCTAAGGAGCAAGCAACAGTTCAGCCTGCAGGTGCCCTATAAGACATAGGTCTGGCAGAACTAGCACATATGCTGGTTTCCTCACCTGGCTGTTTCTGTCGAGGCTTGGGCAGGTTGGTAACACAGGTGTGGGGACACATCAAGACATTACAAGGATGCAGAGCACCCTCCAAAAAGCGCTGCTTCGTTTCTGAAATATGAATTCCTCCGAGTGGAGCCTTTGGCAAAGTGTTGGCTGGCACCAAGGCAAGGCAGTACACACCTACTTGGTGAATGCTATCAATTGCCTTCACAGAAATTAAAAAAAAAATACAGTCCACATTATCAACTGGGATGTAGCTAGAGCAAGAATTTGAATTCAAGTCATTTATAACATTAAAATTTTTACTTGCACCACAATTTGCAAATAAAGGGTCCAATTCTGCACTCACTGAACTCATAGAAGCTGTGCCATGACTTCAATGGGAGCAGGAGCAGACCCAGGACTTTGCTTGTGCCCTCTATCAAGGGATGCCACCTGCACATCAGGGATTAGGAAAGTCTCTTAAAAGTGGGCAAAAAGTGCAGAGATTTTCAAAAGCCAAGTTATATCACAGCAAATTTAGCATGTATGGCACAATCACAAAAGCGCAGTAGAACACAAAACTCACAAAATTTAGGAGGGAAGCATCTTTGCTGCCTAAATCTAAAGTGTCTCTTTTAGCTATGACACTTCTAAAAAGAGAAACAAAAATATTTTCTCCCAATACCAGATAGTCCCTCCAAAAAGATAAGCAAGCTGAAATTAGACAGAAGCCATTATTACCCAACTGCCTTACTCATAAGAGGAAACTTCCCTTAAGTTACTCTCTGGATCCTTCCCTTCAGTTGTCCCCTTACCAGAGTCTTCCATAATTGATCTCTCCATTTTCACTTCCTTAGAACTGATTAATTCTAAAAACTGCAAATGAGTATCTACCACAGCTCCCCTTCCTCCTGTCCTTCACCCCCAAGGAAATACAGTAAAATAATTAAGGGAAAAAGTTTTTAATACTTCTTGATGCAGATCTAGAATAAGGCTGTTAGTGATAAAAAGCTTTCAGGGGCTGTTCTGATGCTTGGCAGTATACTCGTGAATATTTTCAGAGGTAACTCAGTATGCAATCAGAAGACACATGTAGCATTAACCCAAACAAAACCCATCACCCTTAGGACTCTGAGAATCCTAGTAGCAGGAAGCTAAAAAAACATTCTGAAACAAAGTCTTACTTTTTACAAAATTCTGTTAATTCTCAACTCTGAAAAAATCAGCTTATTACACCTGTCTGTGGTTACACTGATAGGTTTTGCTTATGGAAAGAAAAACAAAGCTCTAATATTCTCATTTCATGCATCAGCCTTATTCACCTGGAAAGAGAAAAGGACAGACTGACTACCTGTAGAACCCTGCTCATCCACTGAAAACTATCCTCCTCTGAGGCGTCAGGGCGTTGCTCTGCCACAAGCACTATCCGATCATCATGCAAAACGGGCACAGAAAACACTGCTATCCTAAAACACAAAGGACAGAAGAATGACAGGATGCAACACAGGGTGAACAGACCATGGCTTATCATCACATGGGAATGGCTGCAACCTCTCATGGCACTGTTTCACACGCACAAGCATTATTCATGCCAGATCATCACAAAATCGCAGAAAAATTTAGAACCCATGTGGGTTCCTTGCTGTAATTGATTTCTGGTCGGGGTCAGGTGGATTTGCAGTCACCCGTGTAGCACGTGTCTGACAGGCAAATTCCATACATGCAGGGGCTGTGCAAACCTAGCCTGTAGACCTCCATCATACACACTAGACTTGTAGCCCCTACATACAATGTCCCTTCTGGAAGACAACTGCGCCACATTACTGACCACCAATGCTTGCACTGAAAAATACTTAATTCCCATTTGGGAATTACCTTAGTTTTAGGCTTGCCTCTTCTAGGATAAAATATTAATAATGCCTCAGCCTGGACTGGTTCCAGTCTGAACCCTGAGAGACTCCACCTGGATTGATCTCCATCTGGACACTGGGCCACGGACCACTGAAGAGCACTCAGGTTGGTGATACAGTACACTATCTTTGAGGGTCCTTCAGGAACCTAGTTTGTTCTTTTGAACAGGATGCACAGTTCCTCCCTCAGCCACCCAAAAGACTCAAGGGACAGAGGTGTTTTACATCTGGCATGAGCTTCTTCTGAGTGTCTTAAAAGAAGCTTTGAAAGAAGTTTTAAACACTCTTTAAGATCTACCTTTATACTGTGTGAAAGTAATTTAAAATCTATTATGCACGAAGCAGGGTGTCAATATTTGTCTTTCAAGTTAGCAGGGACGCCAAATTCACAACTTAGTGCCAACTTTTCTACAAAACACACATGGAAAAGTTCACATGCAGAGCTCCTGTGTATGCGGTGTCACTTGATGACTGTCTGTGGGTTAAAGAAGGAGCAACAAAGCCCAATCAGCAGTGTTGAAGTTTTTATACACTCACCTTCCCCGATAGACAAACTTCATGGGTTCAACTGCCAGTGCAGTGGCTACCACATCATCTGCGTTGTGCCTCCGGCCGCTAACTGTCATCAAGCCATCCAATTTTCCTACCACAAACACCAAATAGTCCTGAAAAGAAGGAAGGATTAGAAACAGAGCAGAAAAGCCTCCTCACTCCTGGCAATACATGCCTGACTCAAGCCGACAATACTCTTGAGATCTATAGGAGGTCAGTGCCCTGACACAAAATGCTGCTGAATTCAGGGGCATCACTTTAGAGCTGGGAGTCAGGACAAAGCAGGGCCCTGAGGGCTTGTTCACACTTACAGGACCCACAAAGCCAAGCAATCCCGTTCTTGTGAAGGGCTGGTCTGATACGGGCATGCCAGCTGCCGTCACTGGGATGGCCTGGAAGAACACAGAAGGATTCAGATACTCACTGGACTGATAAGGACTTTCACTCCTTTATTGCCAAAACACATGAAATGGGGTACCACTGCAAGGAAAAACATGGGCAGAAAGATTGAAATGCCTTCAGGTAGCTACACATAAGACCACTGTGATAATTCAGAGCTAAGATAAATTTAAATGCTCACATGGGCAATACACTGGACTGTGGAATACAGAAGCAGTTGACTGACTGCAGATGACACCTGGTATTTTTGGTTTTAAGAAACAGAATGTCTTGTTATGATTCTATGAATGAAGCAAAGTGTACCTGGCCAGGGCTTTTTTCTAACTAACTAAAAACCAAACCAAACAATAACATACACACACACAAAAAAGGACCTTTAAGGAATAAATAAATCTATTTGCAAGAAGAAATACTAGAAATGTAACAATTACAAAGAAATCCGAACCTCAAATACATTCTTGGTGATTCCGAGGAGGCCAAAATATGCTGTGCCAGTTGCTCCTGAATTCACACATATTTCTCCAACCTCATCAGCTTTACACAGATAAGGAGTCCCATCCACCTTCACAACACACATGTTGGCTACAAGGAGGAAGAACACGGAATCACAGTGTTAGTCTGCTCCAGCAGCTGACACACGTGGTGGTCTGCCACTGACAGATAAAGATTTTAGTATCAATTATTCATCAGCCACAGCAAAAACACAGCTTGTAAGAGAGTTCTCTTTAGCTTCTTGACAGCCTCTGCAATCCATTCTCCAAGATTAAGTTCACAAATGCAGTGTTTTTTTCTTACAGTGCTTCACAGCCTCCACATCAGCTGCAGCTGAATCCAAGGCACACTGGACTGAGGGAGTTTGATTTACCACTTAAGAGGCAAGATCATGAAAGAAATCAATAAATCTACCCAGGTCAATACAAAATAAACATGGCAAAGCCAACTCTGCTGCCTGCATGGACCAAGAACTGCTGTTAAAACAGATTTGTGGGTACATTTTCAAACCTTAGAGAAGTCTTCCAATTGTCAACATCCTAGGTCTGAACAGGTGAGACAATCATTCACCCTACCAATAGATCAACCTCTAAATTATCTTGGTTTCATAAAAAATACCTATCAGAACAACTAGCAGTTATTAGTAATTGTTTGGAACCATGCAATGATAACCTTGGGTGACCAAGTAAAGAGATGCCACTCAAATTCTGGTACAGGTGCTGGATATTATATGTGTGAACCAGACATCTGGAATTAAAGTGTACAGTATGAATTATCAGTCACGCAAAACCCCACACTTTGCAATTTAGGAGGAAAAAAATAAAACTTAATGGTAAATTGGGACTGACGAAATAGTTTATTACTACTGAAAATACCTTGAGCTAACATCAGAACTCTGTATGTAACACTTAAACAATGATGCAAAGAGAAGTGTTAGTAACTGGAGAAAGCACAATTTGTGGGCATACACAAATGTACAGCCCTCACTGCATTCACAGACACGGAAAAACCGGTGGATCAGCCTGCGGTCCCTAAATGATGCACCATCCATGAAGCCAAAGAATAATCCTATCACCCTGATCAAGTAAAAAAAAAATACTTACCAGTAACCAATGTATGATACAGGTAGGCTACAGGTACATTCTAACAGCAGGCACAGTTCTGCCCTGCCAGGTTATACTGCAAGGCTGCCCTTCTGCAGTATCTGTGGAGCCTCTACTCTCGCTTCTCCTCCTTTTCCTGCTTCATGTGTGACATACAAGAGAGTGCATCTACCACCATTTCAGTCTCTCTCAACAGCATTGCATCTGAAAAAGAATTAAAGAGAAGGGAAAAGCAGATGGGACGGGAATGTACATGTGGACTGCATATCACGAAGAACACAGATTCCTGCTAAGAAAGCTTTCTTTCTTCAAATGAGTCCACATGTACATTCTGACAGATGGTGACTCGCAGCAGTCAAACCTGCCAAGGAACATCCTGGCAGAAGATGAGAATCCTGCTGTGCAAAGGACCATGCTGATGTCCTACCAAAGACTGCATTCAGCTCTGGATGTTTCAAGACTAGCACAGCAGGAATGCAAGAATAATGCCAGGGGCCTGCACAGCAGAACGCTGTGACCAAAGGTACTGATGAGGGTCAGGAAGTGTTCTCTTGTTCCCTTTCCAGTGTTTCTTAGTGGATCCAGATACAATGGCTACCCTTGCACTGCAGTCTTTAGTCAGAACTTCTCTCCTAGAAGCATG
This sequence comes from Ifrita kowaldi, assembly GCA_013398055.1. Taxonomy (NCBI): domain Eukaryota; kingdom Metazoa; phylum Chordata; class Aves; order Passeriformes; family Cinclosomatidae; genus Ifrita; species Ifrita kowaldi. Next base: position 56,566 of record VZRS01002831.1, read on the forward strand.
AAGCCTTAGGAAAAATACTTAAATACCAGGATAAAATGCCTCTAGAATCACTGTGGAAGGTATTTGCAAGGTTTCCAGAGAAACCTCATCTTTGAGAAAAACAGCATACAGGGATATCAAATGCAGACCTGAATCTCTTCCTCCTCCTCTGGAAAGGGCAATAGGCATACAGCAAGCCAACTTCCTAGAGAGGATGAACATAAATCTAGACTCTAGAGGTGATCATGAGCATCCACAGTCTAACATTTAAATTGGAAGAAAACATCTCATCCCAAGGGCACACTGGCACAACAGAGAAGTTGTTCTGCAGTGGCTGTTGTGCCATTCTGTGACAGACTGAAGCCATGTGGAACTGATGAATATGATAAATTCTAAGGGCTGAGTGGAAAAGAGGTGCTGTCAACTCACAGCCTAAGGAATAAAACTGAAAGCTTCACCAAGTTGTTCTATAACAACTCTTTCCACTGAGGCAAAGGAACCAGATCCCTCTGCAGTGAAGATGCATTGCTGTAACTACGAGAACCTAGGCAAATGTTTGCTCAGACATGGACAGAGAAAACAATGAAATACAAGACATCCATGGGCTGGAGACAATATGAGCATCCCGACATTTAGGAAATTGGAACTATCTCCTTGAACTTTGACAAAAGGTACTGAATGCAGTAACAATCCAGAACATGACACTGTTCATTGCAGAAGATCTTGCAGAAGCCCAAGATTTGGTGCCAACCTGAACTTTTCTCCCTGAGTGTAAGAAAGTAGCTGCTGTAGCAGTACTGTTTCTAGGAACCAGCCTTTGTACGATTAGAGGCTATAGGAATTTAGAACTTTTGGATTCAAGAGTGTTAGCCCTTGTCAAAGAAAGAACATGAGAAGGATCCCAGTAAAAGAATGGAAAGGATTAGTTGGGAAGTAGAAGGGAGACAAACTTAACTGCAGTTAACATATCCACTAAGCAACATATCCAGGCTCAAACATAAGGCATAATATGCTTCCAAGATGACAGATAACACGGCAATCACATTCCAGCTGACATGGAAGTTGGAGGCTGAGAATGGGCAGAAGAAATGAGGTTTGGCACTCTCCCTACCATCTTTACCAGTCCAATTTGAAAAAATGAACTGAATGTTGTTATGAGCCAAATTTAGCAAAGCCAGTCTCAGACAGAAACGATGCAAAATAGCCCAAGGTGGTCAACAGGTGGGGTAAAACATCATCCCTCCAGGATAGGATTCCAGGGGAATGCATACTAGATTTTCTCTTAAGAATTCCCACGCTATCTTTGAGGGGAAGATTTCTCTGTGAATGCTGGCACTTCCCTTGAGGGTCTTGTGATGGGCATTCATGGTAGATAATGAATGTGAAGGGAATGTGGCATCAAGAACGGCCTATGAGTTGAACAGCAGTGGCACATTACATGACCCTGGTGCTGATGGCTCTGTTGAGTAAGATCCCCTGAGCAGGTGGGCTCAGTGTCTCATGAAAAATAGCAAGATCTGAGGAAAAGGAGGGTGAGAGCAGACACTTTATCCATGACCTCTTAACCAGGTAGTACCTGAATAAAGCATGTCAGAGATCTTCACAGGTAATGAGATCAAAAGTATTTGACTTGACCATTTCTGAATTAAATTCAGGAATGTGAGCTACTATGTCACAAAGCATTTGAAAGACTAGGGCAGACTTCCAAGTTCAGTGGGGATCAGAAGACGAAACAAAGCCTTCAGAAAAAAAATACAAAACCAAAAGCAGATCAAGAGCAAGACTCATCAGTCAGCAGAGGGGCAATGAACAGGTGGTGGTATGTTCTCTCCTGTATGCCAAACACCAAGCCAGAACGGACAGGGCACACCCTCCATGAATACTACACAGGAAAAAGCATAAATCTTACCAAGTAAGGCACAAGTATCTCCACTGTTAGAATGTACATGCAAACTCATTAGAAACTAAGTCATTCATTTCCTTAAGTCATTAATTTGTTTCATTTAGCACTCCCCTGTTAAGTAACTGCTAGTCTTCTGACTTCCTTCCTGCTCTGGAGGATTTTTTAAGACACAAAAGTTATCAATTATCCTTTATAATGAAATCTATAATGTATATTCTGACTTAAGGAACATACAGAGAAATTTCTGCTGGAATTTTTAATATGTGGATAAATTGAAGCAAATCTGCCCCAGATTCTGACAGCCCAATGCTAATCAGAGTTTTAATGGAGTTAATGAATTAAGTCGCCCAAATTCTGCTTAACCTACAAGTACTTTTACCACTTACTACTGTGTTTTCAAATAGCAACAGCTATCAATTACAAGTCATATCACTCTGAGGCACTTAATGGTACGCATTTAACTGCTCTCCCCTCACATGATCAGACAAGTCACTTTACGCTTCTTACTCATGTAGAAAGTTATGGTAGTGTTATCACTGCCTGCCAGCGGCACCCTAATCCAGAAGGGTCCCCTAGATTTGTCAGACAATGCTCCAAGGAATTTTGACAAAGGAGAAGGGTTTTTTCACAGATCCCTCGGACTGCTCAATCAGGCATTTCACAAGGACAGGGATGTATTTTTTGACGACTCATAGTGAGGTGAAATTACTTACCCGTAAGCATACAGGGAACTCTTCCAACATCCTAAGGCAGACTTGAATCCGCCACTGAGCAAACGCTTTGTGGAAAATTAACCCAGGGGACTTACAGCTCCAACAGTTGAATATGAAGAGTAGCTGCAGGCAGCTTTGTGCCTTAGTGAAGTCAAGCACACTTTACTGTGAGAGCAAGCCTACAGCAAAGCCAGGAGCATCCCTGTGTTGGTTTTGCATGGCCTGGTTTTTGGTAGTGGGGCTGCCACAGAGGTGGAGCCACATGGGATAAACTGATCCAAAGAAAGATTTCAATTGATCCTGCATCTAATACCACTTTTTTGAACAGGAGCAACACTGAGTTTAAGCTCAGTCAGTTCATCAAAGGATTCACGACTACCAGGCACACAAACTTGCTCCCTTCATGTCCCTGTGACTAACCCATAAGCTAAGGAAAACATTGGGAGCACAGCTGAATTTCAGTGAGGTTTCAAGGGGACAGCAGTAGCGTGGACACCCCAAACAGACAGCAGTAGCAGCACATGCCATCTCTATTCTAGTTGAAGCAGAAAAATCACTATTTTGTTGAGACACCGATGCCAGTCACAGAATCAGAGAATTGATTAGCTTGGAAAAGACCTTTAAGATCAAGTCCAACTGTGAAGCTGAAGTTACTACTGCCTTTCTTGGAATTTATTATGGACTTTCAAAACAACTTCAAATGGTCTTAATACGAAACAAAAACTTGAGAGAAGCCACACAACAACCAAGCAACTTTTCTGCTTCATTTTGGTATGAAGTGCAGAGCTTCTGCTCAGTCTTCAGCAGAAGGAAACCACTGAATTTAAGTTCAATAACAACAACTAAACCTTTTGACTTTAGGAGTGGCAAAGGGCTTCTGAGGATAAGGAAAATTACACAAGACCAATGAGACTCGCACACAATTGCTGAAATTTTCATCAGCAGAGTGAGAAGCTGTCTGCCTCCTCTTATTTGTATCAGGGACTTTGGTTTACAGAGAAAACGTTGTTGCTGAAAACACACAAGTTGAGTCTCCACTTTATCTTTACCTTGAATAAATGCTCTACAGAGAGCAGGGCTTTAGAACCACAGCTCTGCAAGGCAGGAAATTCATAAGGAGACCAAGAATAGCAAAGTCAAAAGTGCCAAGGGCATGACCAGAATCAATGAGGTTCTGTGGTAACTACACAGTAAACTTGAGGGGTGAGGAGAGTTCCAAAAAATCTGTATTTTGTCCTCTCCAAGCACACCAGAGCAGGTCAGGACAGGGCCTGAAGCTAGTAGTGCAGACAGTGCCATGGAATGCTACACTGCCAGCCTAAGAGCTGGAGTAGATGGCATCAAGTATGTAGTCCTTCATCCCACAGTCTTAGGTCTGGTTTGGCACTTTACTAACTTTCTTCAGAGTGCTCTCCCCTCCAAATGCAGCTGGATCTCAAATGAGAACAACAGGGATGAGACAAAGTCTCTTTGCTTCAATTAACGGGCTGAGGAACAATACCCGGCTCTACCTAATTCAGGAAGCACAGTGTTGCAAACAGGTGTCATTAGGAAACAGGTTAATCCAGGTTACTCCTGAGCACTTTCTTGTTCTCCATGTGCATGAGAAAATAGTTTCCAGAATTAGTTGTTCCACCACCTTCACAGGGTCTGAGATGAGGCCCCTTTCAACTGAAATATTCTATTCTACTCCATTCCATTCCATTCTTTCAACTGAAATATTCTGTCCTACTCCATTCCATTCCATTCTTTCAACTGAAATATTCTATCCTACTCCATTCCATTCCATTCCAAAACCAATTCTGCAACAAGCCAAAAGCATTTGCCCATACCAAAATCTAGTCATTCAGATTTATTGTGTATGAATCTCTACTCATCATGTGTTTAGGTAATGTATCAAAACATAAGTCATACTACCATAAAGGCATTTAACATTTTTATTTATTCCATGCACACAAGTGTAATAGTAAAGATAACATATGTGGAATATGCTGAAACCTACACAAAATGCTTTCCTACCTCCAGGCATAATCTGCCCAACATCCTGCACAGTTAACACTGACAACTTCTCCTCTGTATCCACTCTGATCACGCCGAAACTCAGACAATTCATGGATAACACTGCTTTTCCTGGAGGGGGGCCACCCAGTTCAGAAGGTCTGGAAGACAGAAAGTTCAGTTAGATATGAATCAACAGATCAATATTGGTGATACGGTCACTAAAAACATTGTGCTGGTTTCTCAGGCTTGGTAAGGTTAAGAAAAATAATTGCTTATCACATTAAAGAAACAAGAGTTCAAGACTTATATAGTAACTAAATGAAGAAAGAGCTAAAACAAAACTCTCCAAAATTTCAAAGTTTTTTGTTTCAAGTTTTCTTGAAGTTGACTTTCTGAAAAAGCACATTTTGATCAGAACCGCTATCAAAAATTCCAGCATATCCCATCTATACATCTACTAATAATTAAAGTACTTCTTTTTCTCAGAGCATCCCTTGCTATCTCCAGAAATCCAGTGGTATTTTTCAGATCAGTTACAAATATTTTTTTTTAATTTTAGGCCCCTGTTTACAAGACATTGTACTTAAACAATTAATTGAGGATTCACCATCTTCTTCCTCCCAAATAAGTAAGTCTCGTTCTGGGGCATTTTATAAGGTCCTCCAATAACTTCAGTGAGGATGAGACCTGACTTTCCTAAAGCATGAAAAAACCACCTTCTGCCTGACTATTCTTAGAAAATATTAAACTTTTTAAAGACACTAAACAAAAGTCACCCATCTTTCAGTGAAGGAGATACCTGTGAGCTTCATACTTCCTCTAAGTCTTTGGGCATCTCTATGTGGGTCATGGTATTTTCTGACTATCATCTTAATGTGAGATTCCCCATCCCTGGAAGTGTTTAACATCAGGTTGGACAGGGCTTGGAGCAACTTGGTGTAGTGGAAGATGTCCCAGCAGGGGGTTCCAACTCCTTCCAACCCAAAGCATTCTGTGATTCTATGACACATTTCAATAGTCAAGAAAAGCTTCAGTTCACTTCTCAGAAAACGGAATTACCTCCGAATAGCAACAGTCAGTGCCTCTGAAGAACTAGCACAGGGACAGATTACTTCTGGTCTCAAACCTCTGGATTGAAATACATTCAGGAATGCGTCACAGGAAGATATTGACCCTAGAAAAAACAATCACATAATTAGAAACATTTTTCTAAGAGCAGGAAAACTTGAGCTGCAGAAATTCAAAGTCTGTGCTCACTCTCAGCTCAGTTATATGAATATTATTGCATTCAGATACAAACCAAATATTCCTTCAAACTGTCTGAAAGACATTCCAGTTTATTATTAGAGAGTTGATTTGGAAAAAGAACTCCTAGCAACTAACAACTACACTGAATGAAATTCCCTACTGCATACTCCTCTTCTGGCAGCCCTCACCAGCACTTACTATCATGGAAAGTCCTTCAGTGATCAGAATGCTTTGTCACTAAGGGTAACTTTATGTCAACTTCTTATACAGCTCCTATCTGATTATTTCTTACAGTGGTCACAGCACTTAAAATCAAATATCTAACGCTTCTGACATACCTTCACAACTCTACCAGGCCTCTAGCCCTTGGCCCAAAGCGGATTATATCTACATTTATATCTCTCAGGTATCAGTTCAAGTCAATTCATGGAAGAGTATAGCACTAATGAAAACACGAAGTTTGAAAAATGAATTTACACAGGAAAATATAGCCAAGAAGTGCAAACAGCAATGAAAAAGCAGTGGCATCACTGGCACACAAACAGTGTTTTACTACAGAACAAACTGCTTAACTCCCCAAGCATCAGCTCTGACATAGGGCTTACAACAAACAGAATCTTGGCAAGACTGGCACTCAGGAAATGCATCCATACTCACATGGATTGGCTCCATCTGCCACTATTAACATCCGTAAGGAGCTCAGGCTGACATCTCTCTGATCCCTCTGAGCCAAAAGTGACCAATGCATATCACGGGATTTTACTACTGCTACACGGGCTGGAAATCAAAACAATCATTATGCTGCATATGCAGAACAAAATAAAGATCAATTATAAAATGATGTAAGTATTCCTGTGTATTTACACAAATTTATGACATTACAAATGTAGAAACAAATACAAATGCCAAATATTCAACTATTATAACACATGTATACTCAACGCCTCCAGATGGACTTGATCATAGAATTTAAATGCTTGCTATAAATTCAAATACTGAGAAACACAGTTTCTTTAAAGGTCTCTCAGAAGAAGCCATCAACATCACTCATCAGTGAAACTATCAGTACACAGAATACTGAAATGGGGTACTCAGTGGCGTACAAAGACATTTTGCACAAACAGCTTAATTTGTTTTTAATAACCCAAAAAGAGATGGGTGAAATAAAAAAACTTCTAGGGTACCTTTGTATGAGCAGACTTTCTGTATCCAGGAAAGTGGATTAACCTTCATTAATGCATAAGGAATACTGATGACATGCATCCTGTTCATAACACTCTATGAGAAAGAGATTCCAAAATAAACTTCCAAGTGGCTTAAAAAATATAGAACACGTAATAATGCCTAAATACACTCCCCCATCATCACAGCTACAACATAACTCTTACAGTCAACTGGTAGTGAAAACTATGTGTATATGGTATGAAAAAATAAGCTACACAAGTTACTGAAAAAGTAAACAGTTTATTCTGAAAAATATAAATATTGAAACAAAAACCATTTGAGAGAACTGATGAATTTATGGCCTCATTCTGATACCAGTACACTACCCTTGAAAGAAGCAAATTGCTGCAGTTTTTTGCCTTTCTTGCAATACTCACCGTTAACACTCCGTGCCAAAGGCCAGCCTCTCTTTTGAAATCCAAGACGTTTGTTAGTGTTTCGGCTGAAAGTGAAGGGAAAAAAATATCATATTTAAAAAGCATATTTATAAGAATACTTAAGAACTACAAATGTCTGTTAAAGCAACTTGGAAACTTCCATGACTGCTAAGCAACCAAAGCTCTGTTGCCTACAAAAAACAGGCCTCTTAAGCTCCAAGTGGCTTGTTTTACTTACAGCAATCATCTTTGAACTATGATCACTAGACTAGAATATTACAAGGTATTTAAGACCTTGATTTATTATAATACCCCTTCCATGTGAGTTTGCAACATCTGCCGAAGAACTATGCAGACTTAAAATTCAGTCTTGATGCAAACTTCTTCAGCTGAACTGAAAAAGTTCATCTGTATTTGAAAGAATTAGATCCAGTAAGAAATATCACCATGGCTCTAATAAACTTTCTTGAATATTTTCTCTGAGAAATTTGAGTATCTTATGTGATTCAAAAAATGAAATAAGACTCAAAGACTTTAAATCAAGGATTCAACCCGATTTTCGAGAGATACCTTGTATTGATTAGGTAAAACTTGCTTATCACCGATGTAGGATGGATGGATGCAGGAAAGTGCTTGGTTAATGACAGCACAGATTAACTCCATGCAGATGGTCAAAACCAAGTGCAGTTCTTGGCTGTTCATTGGAAGCATGACTGCAAACAAGCAGATCTCACTATATTCACATCCTTGGGGAAATGTTTTTTTGTGGGACACGGTTAGCTAAGAGGAAGATCTCTTTCTTGATTATGATTTCACAGGTGGCTTAACTCTCTTTCACACATCACACCCATTACGAATGAGGAAGTTTGTCTTCCCCTTTGCAGTTGAAGCTACTACTCTGTATCTAAAGTTCTCTAAAGACAGCCAACATGATTACACAACATAAACTGTCTGAAGATGCAAAGCTGTCAGTAGAATTTTAAAGTTACACCTATCTAACTTACCTTCTGAATAACCACATGCTTGAGTCAGTGCATGACAGTGTGCCAGCATGGAGGCATGAGATACAGTAATGCCCACTGTGCTGCCCTCTTTACTTGTTTTGTACTGAGAAGAGAAAGTGTATGCAAGCATTAGATTAACAGCAAAATCAAAAAAATGTACAGCAGTGAATATAAAAACAAATCCAGCTTTTTTTAAGTCAAAAAGCTAGCATAAAAATATATTTATGCCCACAGAATACCCTAATATGGTAAAAAATCTGTTTCTCTACTCCAATTAAATTGTCCCGGGGAACCCAAAATGCTGATTATCCCCAATCCTCAACCTGACTCCATCCACACAGTCACTCAACTGACAGTCTGTCTGGCAGCCTGATAGAAACATTCTTGTTTCACAGCTTAAAATATTATAGCCATCTCTTTTATTGTATCAAGAGTTTAAAGGAAGAAAACACCACATAAACTATGACAGAGTAACCATAGAAGTTATCATATTACACTGGATCACCTCAATATAAGCAATCTCGCCGCTGGCATCCCGGACCTGTGGATGCCAGTCCTTGGCTGGCTTTGCCAGATGCTTCCCATCAATCACAAACCAAATGAGACGAGGCCAGCCTTCAAAGAAAAAGAAAAGCTACTGTCACCACAATTCCAAAAATCAGAGTTTTTCCCCAGTATTCAGGGATAACGACAGGAGGCAAGCAAACGCAAAATCCCCCGCCTGAGAGGAAGAAACAGCAAAAGGCACTGCCATGACAATCAAGGAAGTTCTTTATGTGTAAGAACCTTGCAAGCAAACCCAAAAGCTGAAGTGTGACAGCAACAATGAATTTACCTGCTTTTTATCCCATAAAAAATAAACCCGCACCTTTGAACGTCACCACCTCGCCAGTCTGAGCTTTTGGGAGGCCTTTCTGACAGGCATCAGTGGTTAAAGCTAAAGTGACTCCACAGCTGCCCAAAAGAAACCCAATCTGCTGACTGCCAGCATCCTGTAGAGAAACCAAGTAATAGCAAAATTACAAATAACAAAGCTTTTGGACAGTTTTTCGTAACTTCTTCATGTTTAGAAAACATTAAGCAAATTTATACCACAGGAAAAAACAGAAGTCTATCCCATAAAACCTTTAAATGACTGAGAAGATTTAGTTTTGCTTAGTGCCAACTAAGATTTGACAGCAGATCTAGTAAGGAAAGCAGTGTCAGAAGCAATGGTTGTACACCTCTCCTCAACCCAAAAGGGATGTTTATAAATTCTGCTTAACAGAAAATTGGTTTGATGCTGTTTCTGAGTCCTGAGACACTGAGGAGCAGAGCCTGTAGCTTTTTAGCTCTTGCCTAATAATCTCCATTTGTGTAGGATTATACCTGTATTTCCAGTAACTACGGTGTTTCTGCCTGCCTCATTATTCAGCATGAGAGCTGAAAGACAACCTTTCTCTGATATACTCAGAGAAATACTTCCACACATATTTTTGAATTCAAATTCAAATTCAAATAATTTCTGCAATTACATATCCGAAAATACTTAAATTACTAGCTTAATATTATTTCCCCCTTTCCTTAACTAAATATTAAATATAAATCCAAGCACAGAATGTACACTGAACAGTCCAGCTGATGCTTTCTAAAGAGCAGGCTCTGAAGGACCCCATGTAAGGACTGCAGGATTTAGACATACACACATACAGACAAACATTGCATTTATTTATCAAACCATAAAAATGTTGAACGTATTTGCCTACCTTTCTCGTCAGTGGAACTTCTATTGGGACAGGAATAAGTTCTGCCAGGAGACATCCATAAAATGCCACCATAAACATAACTGGATCACTATTAGGAAATACGAGAGCTACCTACAAAAATACAGTAAAATAAGAAAATATATTTTTTTTGTCATNAAAATTTTCACAACAATGTACAGGTTCATATATAACCAGGAACAGAAATACTAAGTATTGGGACAATGTATTATTACAAGTAATGATTATTTCACAATATATTATTACAACATTTTATTACAAGGCTTTCTTCAGCTAAAGCTGTTCCTCACTGTTTCACCCACAGGGACCACTTCCAACAGCAACCTACCCGGTCTCCAGGCTTCAGCAGGGGCTCATTCTTAGTGGTTAGCTTGTTTAGCAGGGTATAAGCTAACTTCAAGCTTCGACTCCACAGCTTGCCTAAAGAATAAAAAAAGAAATTCAGAAATAGAACCTAAAATTCTAACATTTAATTGGCAAATCTCAGTCCCTCACACATGCACTAAGCATGACTATCAGAACAGTTGGCAGAGAGTCCAAGTACAATTTAGAACTTGGCTTCTTTTTGGTTTACCTTTTCCTTTTTTTTTTAATTTTAAATGTAAAATTAAACATGATATTCTAAACAACACTCAAAGCTCCACTGCAGAGTAATTACATTACTGCAGCTGCTCAGCTATATTTCCTGCATCCTTCATCCGTGAGAATGCAAACAATAAAGTCTAACATTCTAACATACTATACAACAAAATGCTTCAGTGAGCTATCCTGAAGGACAGTTATTTTCCCCAAAAATGCAATTTACTATAAAACTTCTAGTTCATTAATACAGGCAAGTTTCACTTCCCACCATTAACATCCTGATTATGCTCTTGAGGTGTGTATGAGTCTTCTCCATAAGGCTGTGCAAGAAGATGCTAAAAGGGAATGTCTCCTCTGAGAATCTGAAGAGTGCCTTATTAGTCATCTCTTTCTACCTCCCAGTTTACACTGGGCTATTTTTAGTGTTCTTTTATGAAAAAAACCCCACAATTCTACGAGATTTACAAAGAGCCAATTGGAAAGAATCAGTATGTTTTACAATAAACATTTTCCCTTCCTTAACTTCTTTAAAAACGTTTTTATTTATAAAATGAATTCATAATTTACATTCCTACAGCAATCTCAAATCGTGTGTTATGAGCACAGGCAGTCCCTCGAAAGCAGGGCAAACTGTTGTTCCATGATGAACACCTAACTCCTCCTCACAGCTGGCTCCAACACGTACCATAGGTCAGGGTATAAACTGCTTTCCCAGTGGTATCCAACGCCGTCAGGCAAGGGGCTTTGGGCTGGGTGGTTCCCCAGCGCTGCAGGGCAGCCAGCAGCGAGGGGGGCCAATTGGTCACAACCCCCAGGGGTTCCCCTTTAAGTACATTCACTTGATTTCCTTCAGGCTTTGGTTGATTTGGGTCAGGCTGTTGCACTAAAACCGGAGCACAGTAAAAGGGAAATGTCAATTGGTACAAAACATGTAAGTTACACTTCACCAACTATTCTATGAACCATTCACCTCTTCCTCACATCTATTACTACTCTTCCTCTGCTTTATGATGATGCAATGCTAATCATCTGTTGGCTTCCCAAAAAGTAGCGACCATCACTTTTAGAGCTGTGATTCCACATTATCAAAGGACCAGAATTTGAATCTCTAGCTCACTTCTCTCTACTTCGGAAAGCTGCTGTTTTCTGCTGCTTGTTCTCCCCATCTATTTCAATGAAAGCCTCCACCAAGTCAAGAAGGGTTATCAGAGACAATGGCTCCAGTGATATCTGGACACTGATTTTTGCTGCACTGAATTCTCAACAGGTGATGAAAAATGATGCTATGCCTGTCTAACAATATATTTTTTAAGAAAGGCCATCTGTTAAAATCCTGCTCCAAGCTGCTCCAGAAAGTGAAGTATCTTGATCTTAGTTAACGAAGTCCTGGTTGGAGTTAGCTAACATTGAATGTAGACAATCAGTAAAATTAATGGTTCCAAGTGATGCTTTCCACAATTACATGCACCTTAATGGAAGTTCATCTGGAGAAACTTCAGCAAAAGACTAGAATCACAAAAACGTCGTATCTTACAAGTATCAGACTAACAGTAGGGGAAATCTAGTTGTAGCTGCTCAGAAACGTCACACTGAGTAGGAGGGCTGAGTTAAAGATTATCTTTCACTTGTGATAACATATGACCTTTCTCATTCCACTGCAATAATTTTATCATGACTAGTTTTCTATTGAGAAGAGAAAAAGAAACCAACACTAGCTAGGAAGGATCAGTTATGTCATGAACCACTTACGCAAGGAGTAAAAAATGTATCTGAAAGAAAATTAACCTTCTAGCAGTTCTTCAAAATCATCCACAAAAAACTCCTTCAAAGGTGGGCGCTTTGGTCTTTTCAAGGTATTTAGCAGCTGCTGGATTTTAGAGGACACTCTGCTATTCACTGGGACACCTGCCAAATGGAAGAGATTTATTATTTATCATATATTAACCAAAATACACTAAAACACGTAACTCTCAGGTGGAAAGTCATTCAGGACGAGTACCTTGTTTGGAAGAAAACAGCTTTAATCAGTAAGAGCTTCCACCATGGATTTATTTGCTTTCAAACAATGCTGTTCCTTGGCTACCTGGCTGACACAGACACCTTCTCACACTTTATTTTAGCTTTTCAAACCACTGACCCCTTAATGAGATTTCAACTGAAACATGAAAATGTCCTTTTCTTCAGGAGTCTAGGTATTTACTACACCTTAACATTCATTCCATTCTGAAAGCATCAGAATGCTTTGAAAAAATGAGTCAATCTTTCAACATTTTACAGGGCTTGTAAAAATAATCACAACACAAAACATGATGAATGCTGATTTTCATTTGTGTATGTTACATTAAATGTAAATACATGTTTCTATAATAATCAAAATTTAAAGCTCTAAGGCAATATGAAATTAAGATGCATATAAAGATATATATACAAGGGGACACAGACAGAAAGGTAGGAAGTCTATAATGCAATCACCATCTGCAGTTTCCAGAATGCTGCTGCTGTAGCCTCTGGGCACTCCTCGCACGGATGCGACCTGCGGGCGCTCGTGGTGTGGGTATTCCACCAGGCCAGTGGTCACATCAGGGGGGGCAGAGTGGTTCTCTGCAGAAACGCAAAACAGATATAGGAGCTCATCAGGTGCCTTAAGAATCAACATTATCAAAATTGTTTCTTACATGAAGGCACTTCACAAATCCTCACATACTCACAGGGGCTTGAGAACCTCCTTACAACCTGGAGGCACAAGCCTGCTTTGCTTGGAGCTGTGACCCATTTCCTGGCTGTAGAGCAATGCTTAGGGAATGTCACAGAATCACAGAATGGTTTGGGTTGGAAGGGACCTCAAAGCTCACCTTGTTCCCACCTCTTGCCATGGACAAGGACACCTTCCATCAGACCAGGCTGCTCCAAGCCCTGTCCAACCTGGCACTGAACACGTCAGGGATGGGGCAGCCACAGCTTCTCTGGGCAACCTGTGCCAGGGCCTTACCACTCCCACAGGGAAGAATTTCTTCCTAATCTAAGTCTGTCTTGTTTTTTAATTTAAAACTGGTCCCGCTTGTCCTATCACTTACTGCCCCTGTAAAAAGCTGCTATCATCATTCCAAGACTGTAACCTAGGTTACTGACTGGTTTTGAATGGGTTGGGAATGGAACGGGTTAGGAAATAGCAGTATTTTTGAGAAGTGTTTGAACAACAGACAACAAGAATAGGAGGCCTGAAATATACAGAATCCTGCTGAGTAAAAATAGGAATGCAGCAGGAAAGAGCTGGAGAAAACCCTGCTGCTCAGGGCTGAAGGAGCTGCCTCTGCATACACAGCCCTCAGAGGACCTCAGCATGTCACAAATCCTGCCAGAAAAACTACAGGCAGAGGAAGACCTGGGCAGTGCTGTGAAATACCTACATTATCCCCCAGTCTGAGGCAGTGATCAGCCCTGAGATAGCAAGTGCTTACAGAACTGGTCCCATATTTCCAGAGCTGGCACACAAGCCACCAGTCCAGCTCTATGTGGTTTTAGAGGGATCACCAGGAGAAAAATTTAACTCCATTCCCATCCTTTCCAAGGGACCTCACTGCAATGCCAGTGTTTGCATTACAGAGACTAAATTCTTTTCATGTGGGTGAGGTACATGAAGGAGAAAGTGTTACTTTGTCTCTCAGAAAAATGCCCTGGAATCAGTAACCACAAGGACAACAACTGCGTAAATCTGTATAACCATTGCACAGGACCTACAGAGAGCCCATGTATACACCTGCCTCATGTATATGCTCTCACTCTGTTCTGTCTGTTTTTGAAGTTGCTTTTTGGTTGGTTGTTCTTCGTTTTTTTTTCCCTTGGCTTTCCCAAAGTCCCAAACCACGGACTTCCTGCAGCACACGACTTGGCCACAGAGACAGGTGTATCTGCTTCCCACCTCCCACCCGACAAACCCTGCAGGGATTAGCAATGTCTCACTATGAATGGAGAAGGAATAGGTTCAATTTTCAGGATTTATGCTCAGATAAAAACCACACTAGCTTAATTAATCATTTTGGTATTTTATTAATAAATGCCTATGAGACCACATGCTATTAGTTTGTATCATCCAGAAATACCACGGCACAGCAGGGTAAGAGAAGTGGTAAGGAGTTAAAAAAAAGTGTGAGCATACTTGTGACTTCAGGAAGAAAAGTTAATTGGATTCAGACTGAAGGACCTTTCCATTAGTGATGACAAGACAGAGATAAATGCAAGAGAGCAGTGTCCAAAGAAAGAACATATGGGATATGACAGAGAATTAAAAACCATGATGATCTGTATTTCTAGCTCCTCTAAGAGCTAAGGTGGGAAATACTCCACTGTTGATATGGTGACCTTGAAAAAAACCAAGACATACCATTTTTTTATTAATTAAAAAAAAAAATTACACAAAATAAAAAAAAGCCCGCCAAGGGTTGTGAAGGGTTGTCCTTGCTGCTATTAAGTGAAAGACAAACATCATAAAAAAATGCACAGTCCTATGTGACTCCATTAAATACTGTAACCTTGCACTTCCAACACTGCAGTTTACTGCCTGGGAACTTAGTTTGAGCTCACCATTAAAAATGCAAGCTGGAGAAGACGAGCTGCAAGGGAACAAGCTGCTGAATTTAAATTCTCCAACATCTCAAAACCGTGGATAGCTATTCAGTACACAACCAAAACACAGAATATTTCAGTAGGGCATAGCAATTAAGATATGTAAGATGCCTTTCAGATTGCTGATATCAGCACAATATCTGAAAAAATAAATAAACTCTTCTTCTATGTTCTAGGACAAATCAAAGCCCCTTTTAGAAAGTATGTGAGTATTTATCGAGAATCATAAAAGTTTGCCCTGCAAGAACTGAGTAAGTTATCATATTCTTGTGAGCGAAGAAAAGTACACACAGACAGGAAAAATGTCCCAACTGAACTGATATTGGCCATGCATGAATGTTACCAAGCTAGGAATGGAAACTGATAGAACATGGCAAGCATTGCAGAAATGAGGAACACCATTCTTACGTGAAAACGCACCTATTTTTTTAGTCAAAGGCACTGGAAATTTTATCTTTATAAATATTTTTAATAGATCAGCTCTTAACGATCCCTGAGCTTCCTTCTTGATAGATAATGTAATTATTTATTTCCCATTAATGAAATTTTTAAGCCTGCATACAGCCCAACATTCAGCTGCCTGAATGGTGGATTCTGAACTCTTAATAAGGCCTCGATTTTGCATACAATGTTGTTGATTAAATAGTCCTGATGGACACGTCTATCTGGCCTGGGGCATGAGACATAAGATGCTGTGCTACATTTTGTGTATCTTGCAAGTTTCTACAGCTATATTAAGAATTTCATCAATCCCAATTAAGCTTAAAAGGTTAGACATAACTGACTTTGCAATTTGAAGGAGTTAAACATGATTTCTATCAATCCATAATATGAAATCCAGAATGGCTTAAAGTGAAGCGGTGACAGATTACCTCTTTCTTACATCCACCAAGGTCAAACAAAATTGCGGATTTCTCATTATTAATAAGCTTGGAAATGGGAATATGAAAAATTAGGTTTCTTTAAAGGTTTTGTACAAAGAGCAAAAAAATTACCCTAATGATTAGTACCTCTGTTTTCATAATTTTCCCAAACATTCTGGGTGTTTTTATGTCTTTTGGGTGCTTACCAACTGAATCATGTCTGAAATACACAACCTGACATTGTTTAGTGTAAATACATGTAGATTGGAAAGCATGCACCAAAACCAGGATTCCTCTGAAATTCTGCTTTGAAATCCACTAAAACTGAACCTTAGTTTCTTGGTAAAGCAAGCATTTTACCAAGAAGAATGCACGTTCAGATCTCATGAACAACTGGCTTGGGTTAAATACATATACATCATACCTACCTGGTCTGTGAACTGCACATTTTAAGGCTATTCACAGGTATCTCCTGGTGAAGACCTTTGTGTTTAGCCCTGCTTTGGGATTTGTAATCTGATTTTATTCCAACCACACCGGCAGGTTTACTGACCTATCTGGGTGTGTGCCATGAGATCTGCAAGCACAGTGGCAGCAGTGGTGGCAGGAGCAGTATTGGAAGCAGCAGCAGGTTTCCCTCCAGGATGAGATGAGGTGGAGGATGCAGAGGATGAGGTGGAGGAGCCCTGAATGACCCGGTTAAGCCAGGGCTCTACGTTGGAATGGCTCTGGAACGGAGTGGAGCTGATCCGCCCTTGCCGCCGCAACGAGCCCTCATCTTCTGATGCTGACGATGTGTCTGTGGTCAAAATAATGATGACAGGCCTGTAATGTGGGAATGGGAATGACCCAGCACCAGGAACACGGCAGCAGGCCGTGTTCCGTGTGCTCCGCGCAGCATTCTCATGTGCTACACATGAGGGGTGTGTATTAAAGGAATGGGATATTCGCACACACAAATCCCTCTTGCTGCTATTTTTTGGGTTAATACAACAACTTCTACACATTAGGGCCAGAACACACTTGGAGCAAAGTTTCAGTTACCTCCAACATTTGGAATGACATGAGAGTCAAAGAAGGATTCCACCTCCAGTGGAGGCTCAGCGAGCATCCCATCCATCCCTATTCCACTGAAAAAATATTTCTGCTCTGAACAGTTAAATTTTATCTCATCACACCTGAATAAAACCCATTAATTCTTTTGTTGTTTATTTCCTTTTTTACTCTTTTTGAGGGGAAGGGAATTCTTCACTTTCCAATTTTTCTGACAAATCGTTTTGAGAACTACTTCCTAAAACAACCATAGTACTCTGAAGTTCAATGAAAAAGTAATTACAAAGCATGTATTTTAACCACATAAACTGATATTAATGAGTAATACACAGAAATGCTTAGTAAAGCATCTTTTCATTCTATATGTATATTTGTTGCTGTTAAAAGTCTGACAAAGGGCTTCTAATTTAATTCCCATCCAGTTATTTACAACTTTCCAGAAGTTTCTCTTTGGCACGCAACCTTCCCTTATTTATTATCCATCCAACAACAAATAAAAAGGTCACTCTAAATATCAAGAAAATACATCCCTTGTGATTTTGACTGAAAAACAGAAGGTCTGATTGCAGAAAAAAATCTTGCCCTCGTAAAGAAATTGCTGAATTTTAATGACTTTATCTTTTACATGCTTAATTTAAGACAGGGTGTCTGTTACTATACTCTAAGAGTCCCAGACATGGAAATGTGGGGTGGGTTACATCAGGAATTCTGCAACCTTAATTTTGGCTGTTTTCTTAATCCTCTGAACATGTAATTGTTCAGCTAGATACAATGCCATATAAATTTCTTGAAGCAACATAAAAAAAACCAAACAAACCCTACTCCTCATCTTGGGCAATGCATTACAGCTCTTTAATTTTCTGATTTTCAAGAGTATGTATATTTCCAATAGCTTCAGAATAATTTCTCTTAGCAGTCTGAAATCACAAAAACCAAAAACCATTTAATAAGAATTTAACTTGATGGCATTTTCAAAGTTAGAATTGTTGATATCTCATTATTGGACCTCCCTCATCAAACATGACAATTCTGAATGAAAATACCCAAACAAAAGATCTCTGAGATGATCCAGCTGTGGTGCATCCCCATTCCTGGGTCCATGTCTCATGTGATATTTCTGGTCTGCTGCCACATTTGGAGTTTTTGGCAGCTGACTCCATTTGCTCCTGGAGAGAAGCCAAACCTGTCCTGTATTGCTTGCAACCTTCCCTTTCTTCTAGGCAGAAAGCAAAAATAAATAATTCCAGGAATATGGAACAAGATAGGATTATGAACAGCCAGGGATTGAAAAAAAAAAACTAAACCAAACCACCATGTTTGCAATTTATAATCGCTTCAGAGGAAGAAATAAAACTACAGAAAAAGCAGGTTTCTCACAGAATACACACTCTGACAACATCTCCTTACACAGATTCAAGAGAAATGAAAACTCTCTAATATTTCTAAACTTTCTGCTGTCTTATATGAGTTGAAGTGAAAAAATCCAAACCCTTTAAACGTACAATATTAACTGTGTCCAAAAATGAATAAAAACATTCTAATATCAAAACATAAATACACCGAGAAGCAGCAATGTCACCCCAGTAGTAGCCCAGTTAATCTGGCAGGGGTTAATCTGTGGATCCTGGTGTGTGGTGACAGAACCGTGACAGAATACTGTGTGCTTGGCTTCCAGCTCTTCCTGGCTGGGAGCTGACCCAAGACAGTCACAAAAGCCACCCCTCCTTGAGCCAGACTTGCATGAAGGCTGCAGCTCCAGTTCTGATCACAGGAAATCCGTGTGGGAAGGATCAGAGACTCAACAGGACAAAACCAAAAGTACGTTAAAATTTTTGGAAGGATGACTGATAAAAGCAGTTCCTTTACAGCCAGCCAGGAGCTGGATTTCAATTTAACATTGTGCTGAGAACCATGGATTCATAGAATGGTTTGAATTGGAAGGGAACCTAAAGCTCATCTCGTTCCACCCCCTGCCATGGGCAAGGATACCTTCCACTATCCCAGGTTGCTCCAAGCCCTATCCAACCCGGCCTTGGACACTTCCAGGGATGGGGCAGCCACAACTTCTCTGCGTCAGTGCCTCACAACCCTCAGTGTAAAGAACATGAATCCGATGCTTCCTTCCTGGCACCTGATGGTAGCTGTTTGTAACAAAATTTCAGTTATTAATACCAAAGCATGTCTTAATTCCATTAACTCCTGCAAATACAAGGACTTAAGGCAGTGGCTGAATGGCTCAGGACTAGATGCTCAGCATTACTTGGGTTCTTTGCAACTTTGGATCCTTCTCGCTGAGTTAACTTTGCAAATAAAGGCAGGCCCATAAAAAGACAATTATTTTTATGATTTGATATAGCTGAAGAAAGTACCTAGAGTATTTTGGAATGTCCTGGTTCCCCATGATACAGAACTCATCCAGTGGTCCACTCTCTTATGGAGATAAGGGGATCTCATAACACCTTTTCTTAGAAAGAGCTTGACAGATTCTAGAGGCACTTAACTCTTCATAGAATATCCTGAGTTGAAAGGGACTAATGAGGAATACTGAGTCCAACTCCAGGCCCTGCACAGGAGCACCCCAAGAATGACACCATGTGCCTGGAGTGTTGTCCAAATAGTTCATGAACTCCAGCAGGCTTGGGGTCACAACCATGTCCCTGTGGTGGTCACAACACAAGCTTTCAGCTCCTATTATTTAAGGTTCTACTGTACCCTGCTCAATCCCAGTGTGAGCACACTTGGCTCCTCTGCTGACCACCTGCACAGGCATGTTAGAAGATGACACTCCAGCAGCACAAACACACAAAAACATGCAGATCCCACAGCCTCATCTTGCTCTCTACACACATGTACAGCATGGAGTATAGGCTCAGGGGCATGGCCAGGCACGTGTTCCATTTACACACCACCAGCCCTTTTGATCCTATTATCCTGCTCTTTTCCCCACACTTACTCCTCTCTAAGTCTGCCCCTTTGCCTGTCCGCACTTCCTCCCCTTAACATTCCATAACAAGACTCATGCAGTTCCAAAACACTCTTGCCCTGCACCCTATACTGCGTCCCTCTGTATGCTCCCTCCAGTCCAGAAGGTGCTCTAGTGCTGACTGGTTTTGATGGGCTTCACACCTAGCCAGGAGGGCTCTCCAGGGACAGGCCTGGACAGGGTGACCCTTCTCCAAGTCCTGAACTTGCCTTCCTGCCTGCTGCTGTTCCCGGTGCTCCTCTGGGCTTGTGCAGATGGGTCTGGGACAGGCTGGTGGCTGCTGGCACAGGGCATTATTTGGGCTGCCCCAACTGCCACGCCCCACACTCCTCTGCAGCTGCGCAGGGCAGCCTTTATCACATAACCTAACATTGTCTCCATAGCATCTCAGCTTCTTTTTAATAGTTGCTCATTAAAAAAAGATACTTGAATTAAAAATACTTAACTTATCTTCTTGGCAAAACCATTAAGGGTTGAGAAAGACCACACAGAAGAACACAGAAGATTATTGTTTGTTAACTAATGAAATAACTGGAGAACCCACAAAAATAATATACTTAAGTGTGTGGCTAGCAAACAAAAGTGGAATTCTCTTTAAATGGGAAGAACAGAAAGAAGAAATACAGCTCAGAAAGCAGGAGGGCAGCATACCTGAACTCTTCTTTTAGAGGAAGAGGTTAAGGACTAGAAATTATGAAGGGCAGTAGAGGTCAATGTGCTTCTGCTCCTGGGCCACATTACAAAAGACAAGAGCACATCCTCAAAATTAAACATCTCAGGAAAACCTTCTTCTCTGTATACAAGACACTGGCCTCAAACCACTTGGCTTGCTAGCACAACATGTTCTAAGATTTTCTTAACCTCCAGAAAATTCATTGTGAGACAAGAGAAGATTACTTTTTGCCCCTAAAAATTAAAGAAGACATTCTGCCATAACCAATCCGAACAATTATGACATATGACTTTCTGACTGTTTCAATCTGCTCACCACTGAATAGTTGAAACCATCTGATGAGTGGTCTGCAATTAATGCAGCAACTTAATGCTCTGGAAAAGAATCTTCTGCAATGTGAAATGAGGTATTTTCAGCTCTGACATGCTTGCCTAGATTATCTCCTCTGAGCAAGATGCAATGTAAGAGAACATACCTAATGTATAAAGGGCACCTGCTCACTCTATGACTGCTTTCACGTGGACTTTCAGCAGCTACAGTATTTCCAGATGAGACACAAAAACCATGAGGAAAAACGTCAAAGCATAAATCCAACCAAGACCCAATTATTGGGAAATACAGCCGTGATATAGAACTTTAGTACAACCTACTAACAGCTTAGGGCAGGGACACCTTCCACTATCCCAGGTTGCTCCAAGCCCTGTCCAGCCTAGCTTTGGACATTTGCCGGGATGGGATGCCCACAGCTTCTCTGGACAGCTCTGTTAATTCTCTTTGTTCACTCAACGTGTACCTGGAGGGGTGTAGGTCTCTACTGAAGAGTGCACCAGGACAGAGCGTCTCTTCGAGGGCATGGGCATCTTCCTCTCCTTATATTTTGCAAGTGCTGCTTGTACTGCTTCAGTGTGGACATCTATACAGAAAACAAACAAACAAACAGGTTAGAAATTCAGTTAAACAGGAGGACCGAATCAACACTACTGCCTCCAGCTCCAATCCAGTGCAGAGGCAATGGTTTCCAAAGCTAAGGGAGGATATAAGCAGGGTCAATTTAACACATTTTTGTCATGAAATCAGCCTGAAAAGGCTCTGTGAGCAGCATTTTGGAAACCCCCCTGAAATAAACACTGAAGTTACAGAGTACCCAGTATGTTAGTTTTGAACTATGAGTTACTTTCATTTGGAGGAGAAATTTCAATGCAGATTCTGTAAATTCTCAACAGCATTTGACTCTTCATCCTCAAAATCCAGGAAGG
This sequence comes from Ifrita kowaldi, assembly GCA_013398055.1. NCBI lineage: Eukaryota > Metazoa > Chordata > Aves > Passeriformes > Cinclosomatidae > Ifrita > Ifrita kowaldi. The sequence goes on from VZRS01002831.1 coordinate 78,811, forward strand.
GAAAAGAAGTACAAGTACATGCATACTTGAAGGTGTCACAAAACAATGCGAGTAATAAAAAACAGAAAAGAGAGACTAATGGACTCAATGACCTTAGAGATGTTTTCCAACTCTAATAAAACTCTATGATTCTATATGAAGAATTAGGGAAAAGACACACAGAACTTTCACTGTCCTGAAAGCAAAAATTACCCTAAGAGGCTCATGGACCATATTTTAACTTTTCTAATTTTTAAGCCAAAACTGACATTAAAGAGGAATTCAGTGTTCAATCAAGACCTTGCTGCAGATAAAATTTAATGTATTCCGGTAATTTTTCAGCAGCTTTTTCTCTTTGACATCTACATTTCAATGGTGTCAGAAGCTAAAACTTATGCCGGAAGAAAATTCATGAGAAGTGAACACATGTTGAGGAGAAATGAGGTAGACCAAAAATACACTTTGACTTACCACCTGACATTCACACTCAGGAAAAGCACAATACAACATGTATACACTTAAACATAGTTACAATGGGCTTGTTGCGGTTTAGGAATGGTATTCTCCAATTTAGCCTTCCCTCTAAAAACACTTCAAGACAGGCATTGCTTGCTCACTCCCCCCTTCCCTCCTCTCTGTGGTAGGATAGAGAGGAGAATTAATTAGAGCCACAAAAGGCAAAGATCATGGGTTGAGATAAAACCAATTTACTGAAAACAGCAGTGAGATATGAAAACGAACAGTAACAGCGAGACTAATGATAGAGGGTACAAGAAAAGAATTGCTATTGCTGAGTGTGGAAACCCCTGTCAACAGACAGAACCCAAACCAGGACAGAGCCCAAAAGTGAGTATATGATTATGCATTGGTCTGACCACATTTCTTCTACATGGAAACAGCTGTACAAGATTTTCAGAATTTAACTATTCAATTCGAAAGAAAATACATATTCTTTAGGTAAATATCCATCTATTCTTTTGTTAATATGCAAATATGTAACAGGCAGACAAATTTGAAGGTCTGAAACTATTTGTAGGCATGTAAGTGTGTATGACAGACATATACTTACATGACTTACATGTAATATACAATGCAATGTAATGACTCTATCCCTGTACCTACAGGGGTTTACCACGGTGATGACTACAGGTAAAATGCTGTATTTTACAGTATTTTTTTTTTTTTTTTAATTTAAAAAGTACCATTTCTGTACTAGCCCTGAACCCCTTTTGGTCATGCTCAGGCACAAGGCCCTTCCTAAGGAACTGTTCCCTTCAGTCTGGCCAAATGGATTCTACAAAATCACAAGAATCCCTCAGCATATGGTCTCACAAACCAACCAGCTCTTCACAGCAATAACGTCACTTTTCAGTCTGCAGTTCCCCCCAGATAATGTGTTCAGAGCAGTACTTAAAATATGTATATATGCAAATATACTATCTGACCTGTGTGTTCCTACAAGACTCAGGAATGTATTAAGTAGATGCTTATCTCAAAGAAGAACTTTTTGTGCAACTAATATGGGAGGTTCAAGTATGATGTTGTCATGAGAGAAAAATATTAAGAAGGAAAAAGAAAAATAAAAATCAGTAAAACCTCTATCCTTTAATACAACATTTTTTTTTTGTCTGGGGTCCCCTGTCAGATTTTTGCTGCTATACTTCACACCAAGGACTTAATAATAGATGTTTTATAAATTAAAAATTCCCCTTATGTCTGTCTGCCTCCCTCTCCATTCCCACATCTAGGCTTTTTGTCAAGTCTTGGTTTCTCCTTATCCTTAGTTTTAGCTGTAATTGTCCACCAATGAAGTTTATTCCCACGGATACCCAGAAGCAAACCTTTTATGTCCCCAAATTCCAGAAACTTTCAGCAGGATTCAACATCAATTAAAGGTTGTTTTTGCAGCCTTAAAAGTAGGGGCAAAATGCCCATTCTGCAGGACACATTTCCTTGGCAGAACTTCCAGTTAAAACCAAGCTGGAATGTTTCCAGAAAGAGCCAGTAACTGAGAGATGCAGTCACTTCCACCATGCCTACATCTACATACAATTTAAAAGACATTTTTGTTACATCAACATCTCATAGAAAGCAAGAGAACATAAGCTCTTTTTCTCCAGAAGAAGTCTTCCAAAGAGCAAAGTAACACACAATATTTGTAGTCTGCATATAAATACATTAAGTCATTAAATAATGTGGCAGATAAAAAATGAAAGCATTCTTAGAGGGTTGTGCATTTTGGGAATGGAAAGGCCTAGTTGGAGGCAAGGGAGTGCTGGGGATTTTTAACAAAGCAGAGCAGGGCAGGTCGTAACGTCACACAGATTTGCAGAAGCAAGCATGAGAACCACTTTTTATTCCATTTCCGGAGGGCAAGATCACCACCACCTCCTCCTCCTCTAGTCCTAACTCCCACCCCAAAACCTGGAACAGACTAGATTAAATGATAAAAATGCAACCAGGAAACAGTCAGGATGAATTTTTATTCTGTTCCATGTTTTATTTTTACAGTGCCAATTTAACTCATCATTCCTTCTATACTCATTAAGATCTATTTCTGGCTTGAAATCTTTCTTATAATATCTTGTCCTTGGACAACAGCTGAGTAGGAACACCCTCTCTCATCCAAATCAATGAAGTAATTGCTTTCACTTCCCTGGAACATTTTGTTCCTATTCCACTTTTGCTTTAAGAGCTTTTCTACATGATGAAACACATTTCAATAAAAGAAGTAAAAGGAATGAAATTATTTTAAAGAAGCAGAATGCTTTGGGTACAAAAATTAATAAATTAGTATAAATTAAATTTTAACTGGATGTTGGAATTGCAATAAGAAGCTCTCTACCACTGTCTGTTACTTAAATTCTTCAAAATTTACTGTGAAAGTGATTTGCCATGTAAGAACTGTGGAGTTCAGTTTTCCTTAGGGAATTAAACACTCATAATCAGACCAAATGTGTCATATTTTTGAGAAAAGGGAACACAAATGCTCAACAGTGATCACTTGAAGTGATGAACAGCAAGCCCAGCATTTCATTAACACAAAGAATATATGTATCAAAGTGAGGAAAAAAACCATATGCTGACATCCAAAAGCAGAAGAAAAAGTCTTGGAGAAGTATTTCTAAACTGCACTTCATTAAGCTGCAAACAACCATCAACAATTAGTAAGTGATTATAAACATTTTCTCCTTCTGTTGTAATAAACCACATAATCTTCTCTCCCGTTCTTCGTACCTATTCTCATTTTCTTTCTTTCCAAATGTCCTTAAAAAAGGATAAGGGAGAAAAACTAAAATAGTTTGTGGACTATAAATCACCTAAACTCTTACAGCTCCTACACTCTCCAGCTATTAGAAGAGCATTTTTCATTCCCATTTGTAGCCTCGGCACATTTATCAGCCTCTGATTCTTGCCCCTGCCTTAGGCACAGCAGGAAGAATTTCTACAGTCGGTCGAAGAAAAAAATGACATTTATAGGCTGACCAGCTGTCCCTGCTGCTCATGGATTTCAAAACACCAACAGGTAAAGCAATAAGCACTATCTAGATAGGATGGGGAGAGGACCCGGAAAAAGGTAAAATCCATGGGTTGAGATAGGAACAATAATAACTGAAGTAAGTTTAAATGTAACAATAATGATCATAATAAAAGTAATAATAATAGAATTAGAACAAGAATAATAAAATATGAGCATTATTCTCATTGTAAATCTAAAACACAGTACTGTACCAGCTATTAAGAATAAAATTAACACTATTCCAGCTGAAGCCTGGACAACAGGCATGTACTTATCAATAGTATTCACGGTTGGAATTTTTTCACTTGTTGGAAGGCAAGTGTCTGGGGATGATTAAAAACATACAGTTCATTTAAATACACAATTCTTCTGTGAAACTATTCAAAAAAATGCCTAAAGACAGTAAATGACAGATTAATGGCATAAAAAGACAAAATTGTTTCACTTCCTTGCTTATTTTTACGTAATTTATGTAGATGGTTCTAAAGGACTTGTAATAGCTCCAGAAATGGATCCTGTTTTAGGAAAAGCGGCATTCTCCCCTCATCAACTGCACTTGAAAAATACATAGGAGAACTGATGAGATTTGAAGAAAGGAAAACAAGAAATAAAGACTGGAAGGAAAGAAAAAAGAAGAAACAACACACCCTCCCCACAACAGTCTAAAGAATAAATAAGGTGTGAGATTGAGGGAAGGAGGCTAAAGCTGGTTATCCCTCACAACAGGCAATGTGTGTCAGCACACAGGGAAATTAAAGAAGTCAACAATATCTATCTCTTTGCTGAGATAAAGAAGTCAATCACTAATGAAGTAAATCTGAGGAATTTTTTTTTTAATTACAAAGGACAAAAGGGAATACATATTGGCTTCTGAAAGCCATATCTACATTTCCTTGCACAGACCTAAATAAGTTTAACCTAAACCAAGCCAAACAAAACCGTCACTGTTTGGTTTTGATACCATCTGAGCACATTAAGCCTTGTCATCTATCACTAATGGGAAAAGAAATCCAATAATGTGTGTTGTAACTAAGAACCTTCCAAATTTCCAAGTGAAGAACTTGTTCTAGGCAGGAATGTTTAATGAAAAATTAGTTTGGGGAGCAGTGATAGGAAACCACAGAAGGACAAGGCAGTCCCCACCAAAGACTACCTCCCAAGGATTTCCTGCTGTAGTTGTGCTCTTCTTGCAGGTTTTTATTTCTGTTAGTTTAACAATGGCACATCTTACTTTAATTACTGTCTAGAATATAATTTTCTATAACATATTTTTATAATTTAATAATTATTTTTTGTATTTTTAAATACATCATTTAGCTAATTTTGGCACTATGCAATATTCCCTGACATTCAGGAGTTTCTTCTCTGTGTAGCTGAATAAGGCATTTTTCCCAGGAGTCTGTCCATATCCTCAGAATATTTAAGAAGTCTCATTCATCATTCAATTAGCCCTAAGGAATGTATAAGGCACATCAGCTCCACCTCTGGAGTAAGGTTTTACATATCAGCAGGGCAAATAGGATGCAATAACCACTCTGCCCAAGCAGTGGCAAGACAAGGTGACCCAAGACCAGCCTTCTGTTAAGGATGCGCAGTGCACGCCATCACTTGCACTTCTCATCCCCAAACCCAAGATGTGGAATTACCCTGGACAACAAACAGAAAAATATCCAGCTACAAGTCCAAAGGCATTTAGAAGAGAAAAGCTTCCAAACACCTGTATTTCCTCACTATTGTGACAAGGAATTTCACAGGGAAATGGTGCACTTCAACCACCTGAGAAGTAACAATGGGAACAGGATGCAATGAGGATATCGGTATTTTCACACAATTTTCCAAAACAGGTTTTTCACTGTGGTGTCCATTTAAAATGAAGTAGAATATCCATTGTGACATTTCCCTTTTTTGTGCACTTGCTTTAAACCAGGAAATATTGGAAAGAAAGCTACAATAAATATATAACCTTCCTTAAACAAAATAACCCAAGCAAGCAAGCAAAACATCCCCCAGATTCACACACTGTAGTCTTCAAAATGTTTAAGTAACTCTTCTATGGATTGGAAACCCAATTTTGTTTTCTCAGAAAGTATGAAAAACTGTTAAGCATGGTAAAATTCACAACAAGAAAAACATCAGAAGGCAGGTCTACAGTCTCTTTCCCTTCTAGCATTTCCTCCAGGCTGGATTCAAACAAAACCACTCGTGCATCGAAACAAAAAGATACTTGAAAGACATTCATTATCTATTCCCTTCTTCCAAAGCACTTGCAGCTTTCTATGTAGGTGCAGGTACCATTTTACAGGTATATTTTTCCTCTTAGGACATGTGATGCCTCAGCTACATCTCTGTCCCTTACCGGATCGGAAGCGCTCGTCTCTTGAGTTGGTGGATCGGGATTTCTGCTGTTTCGATACCACAGCAGTGGCTTGGGAAGAGCCTGGGACTCTGTTCTCTGCTTGCAGGGATGGATCCACACCTGAAACACAGTTTTATTTTAGTACAAACTCAGCTTTGCAAATATAGCATCTGCTCCCCATGTCTACGTTGTTTCACCACCCTCAACACTTACTCACAAGTTCAACTGGTGCAAGACAGTACCTTTAAAAAGGGCTCATCTTCTACCTGCATTTTAATCCAATTTAATCTATATCCATTTAACAGAGCGACACTCAGAAGAGTCACATTTTACAAAAATGCTGCAATTCTCTAATAAAACCTTTGCAGATATTAAGGCAGAATTACTGTCAGCTTCAGCTGTCTAAAAGCTCCTGCTGTAGTCTAGGTTGGCTGGGTGCTTCATGTACTCCTGAAATGATGACAGACCTTCCCAGCCCCATACAGGGTAACAAAAATAAGAGGAACTGAACCATTCTCTAGTTGTTTGCTCTTCACCTGACTAGAACAGCGCTCTAGATAACCCAGAGCAGTTGCTTACATTTAGGCTGGCTAATGTTCAGGAAGATGAATCCCAATTTTACACTGTAACACAACACGAATAAAAAATCAAAGGGGTGGATAGCAGCCATTAAATATCCACTATCCCTTCCCGACCCCTGAAATGAAGAGACTCCCTGCTGGCTCTTGATCCATCAAGGACTATATAAATTTGGACTAGAAATTTCCATTTGCAATTTTATTATACATCCAAACTTATAAATGTAATGTAAAAATTCTAATGCAGTTGGAAGGGTTTTTGTACAATCCTAATATAAATTTACCTGAGTGCTGTATTTTACAATAAACTTTCCTCAGCCATGTAAGATCTGCTGCATCAAGTTCACTGTATTTACTCAGCCCTTGTACCCCACAGGGCTGAGTATATCTTTCATTTCACTCCTTCCTTCCCTTGAAAAGCTTCTGCTTTCCTACCTACCCCCAAGTCCTTTGAAAACAACACGTTTTGGAAACAAAGTATTTTGAAAACCACATTTTCAAAACGCAAATATTTACCGAAAGCAGCTCCCACTGAACTGAAGACATCATTCCAGAGAAATCTGGGCCAGTTCCTTTGCAAAGAAAGATCTTACTTTAACAAGTAAGAAAAGGTTCCTCTCTCTCTCAGGGGGTTTCTGTTCCCTCCCCTTTGTTACAGAGTGAGTACCAGGAAAGAAATTAGCAATTACTAACAAATCTAGCAATTATAAGACATTTTAATGAAGACCTTTCAGTAAGATATAGTCATTCCATTAGGAGTGTAATTGGATTAAGTACCCCAGTTCTACCTCAACTGATGAAAAAGAACTTGCAAATACTCTGTTTAAATATAATATCCTCAGGGAAAGTGTTTTATCATCTTCAGGACAAGATAAATGACTATATACCAGCTTTCTTGGGTATGAGTTAAGACCTTTGGATGAATGCACTCCACAACCCTCTTCCCATCCCCTTTGCAGCTAACAGCGAACACCTCTGGATGTTGAAAAGGCAACCTTGAGCTAGACACGGGTTCTGGGGGGAAGGGGGGGGTGGTCTGTGGGAAAAATGAGGCTAAATAATAGAAGAACAAAGGAACATTTAATACATCACACAGATTTAAATTTTTAGAAATTAGTCCGACTCCAGAGATATGCTCCTCTCTTTTACAACCTGTGATAAAGAACAAACTAATTTTTCCTATTTTCCAAAAGTAAAGCCTTTTAAGCAGATGACAGAATATCTAACATCAACTGCCATTTCCCAATGGGATAAATGGAGACAGCCCAGCAAAGAAACCAAGTGTCCTCAGTGGAGCAGAACAGAACATGTGCTTACCAATATGCAGACCTAACATTCCTTGAAACACTTAAGCAGAATTCTGTTTGTAAGAGAAAAACAAATGTCACCTCCCAACTGAATTGATTCAACAGATCTGATAGTCAGAGTGGTGAAAACACTGCAGAATTCTATTCCACATTTCATTTGAACACAAATTTTCCATAACCACAGGTCAACAGTCATGGGGGATTTGTTGATCTGGAAACAATAAACAACAACTTTAGATTTTGTTAAAAAGATCGAGGCGAGTCATCTCCTTAAGCCTGAGCCAAGCAAGCAGCCAAGGCAAAGGGATAACACAATAACTACGATGGTACAAAAAAGAACAGGCAGCTGGACTGGAACGGTTCCTCAACTAAGACTGCTTGTGAAATTTTCAGAAAACAGCATACCTACACAATTTTTGTGTGATCTTGTCAAAAGAAACCTTGGGTGAAAAAGATAACAAAAGAAAACCAGAAGGGGTTTTTTGTGTGCCATTTCTTTTCCTCCAGGAGGGTTGTTAGCTGTAAGTAGAAAAAGAGATTCATGTTCTTCCCAATTCCTTACTCTTCCCATTTGCAGTCTTGTAGTAACTACAGAGCCTTGAGATCAGGACTTATAAGATCCTCTTTTCCACTTTGTGATCCCCTGTGGGAGGAAAATCTGGAAAATGAGCTAACTGTGTATAATCCATCAGCAGATGACAACCTGCATGCGGGATGTCCTGAGTCACGTGCGACCCCAGCACTGCTGTTTGGCCACACCAGTACTGGGGGCAGGAGGAGCAGGGAAGAAGTGACCACACATAACAATAGGAGTGCATGACCAACTCCAAAACCAGAACACTCTCCTCCTCCCAAGACTAGGATCAGTTTTTTGGGAATCACAGTTATTGTCATGAAGTGTGTATCAATGAATCTCACAAGTTCCCTTTAAATTAGGATGAAGCATGAAATCCTTGGCACTGTTAGAAACCACAACTCAGTTTCTTCAGATTAAGTCTCCCTTCTTGCTTTCCCAATAGTGGTTTCATATCCCAGTGCAAAAATACCAACAATGAATCTGAAAAACATCACTTTTTGGTAGAAATAGTAAGATAGTGCATCTGACTCTTAGGCTACACAACTATGTGCCAGTAAAATCCTGTTCCACAAGCTTGGTGAGCTTGTTCATTTATTCTCCTAGTATGCAAATCACTACCTTAGCCTTCAGCAAAAGCAGATGGGTAATTAGGCTAAGTCTCCCCACTCACATCCTTTACAAAATAACATGTGAAAAGACATATACTAAAGGCACTTGATCCACTATCACTGCATCTTGTCCATTTTTAACTTACCCAAAGCTAGCAAGAATGAAGTCATCTTAAAGGGGCTGCTTGTTCCAACTAACTGAACAATTTGCTTCTACAGGATGAAATTAAAGCTAATATTTGAATTATTACTGTATTTGTCCATCCACAAGCACTGGGGAATCAAGACTAATACTGGCATTTCTAGCAATTTTCATTTTTACAAGCAAAAATTATTTTACTGTAAGAGCAGTGAAGAGCTGCCAGGACCAGGAAGATTCTCTGCTGGCATCACTGGGGAAGATGCACAGCTAAAGACATCAGGTAGGTAGAGATCAAATTTTCAAAACATAATGTATTAAAGAGCTCTGTTGAGAGGAGAGGGGAAGAGGAAGGCCAAAGAGGAAACTCCAGACTCTTTGTACATTATCAAATGTTTCTGCAGCTATTGAACTGGGTCTGGAAATAATAAAGGAACAAATGATAGCAGCCAGGTTCAAAGAACAAAAAGAAAGGAAAAGAGGTATCACAAGGCAGAAAATCCAAAAAGTGGAGGTCTGGCGCTGGGTCAATTACTGAGTATCCAGTCCTCACTCATGTTCACAGCTCAATATTATCATTCTTTACTGTCATATCCCATCCCAGAACATATTACCTGCTGTGCACACTTTTATCTTCAAGATCCAAAACTAAGTGTTCACACCTTCTAGATCAGGGGGACTGAATAAAGGTCTACCCAATGTAATTTATTGCTCAGAATAAGGTATTAGAAATTCAAGAGATTAAAAATAATGATAACAAAAGGCATCATACACATGCATTGTTTGATAATCTTCCATGATTCTGTAACATTTTCCTCTACTCAAGGAAGTAAATTCCAGCTCATAAGCTTCCACTTGAAGCCTATGAAACCATTTTAAGGGCATTAACACTTTCCATTCAAGGAAGCATAAAACAGCAGCAAAGAATACAAAAGCATAGCAGACACTTGTTATAAATTCAATGAAACCAAATACAAGCCGGGATTTGGATCCAATTCAGAGAATCCAAACACTGACTAAACCATCTCAATGAAAATACCCACAAGCAAGAGACACACTTATTTAGACACTATGACAGACTGGTAAGCAGAACACCTACATGGCATTAGCTAGAACTTTTAATTTCTCAAAATAATAGTCCATTTTAAGCACCAGTTCAAGAGGTGCTTCACAAGCAGCCCAGCACTCCTAATGTAAAAGAATGTGCACTGAATTTCATGAAAAGGCACAGGAATAGCAATCTCTTGATGTTTTGAGAAACTGTGAGCAATAAAGCTATAAACTGCTTTTTCAACTAGCCCATGTGAACACATTACATTTTCACATACCTCATTTAAACCAATTACACCAAGATCCAACCAAATTAGCCAATTAAAATTTGGACATACTTTGATCATAGCTGTTATACCCATAGTATAAAGTAGGAGTTTTAACTCCATAGCATCAAGAAAGGTACTTACATGTTTTTCCTATAAATTATAAGCAATTATGAAGCTTTTGTAGACTCCAAGACACCAGAGTAAGCTGCACATTCCTTAAAATGGAACTATAGGTACAAAGTGCTATAGGGCATGTAAAACTCAACCCACTCTAACTGAATGAGAGGCTGAAGAAGTAAAACCAAAAATCACAGTTATACAGAACCACAGAGCAACCCAGGTTGAAGGGACCTTGAAGATCACCTGGATCAGCCACGAATAGAAAGCGTATGTATTCCTGGCTGCAGCAGAAACATTTTTCAGAGACATGAAATGATGAAAACTTAAGAAAAATAGAAGTGTGGGACATGCCAGCCTCAATGAAAACTAGAGGAGGTTTCATCATAATTTTCCTGTAAAATGAAAACTTGAAAATGGTAACATTTCAATTTTGCTGGAGCAGAAGTGCTAAGGAAGAAAAGAGAAGAAAATAATAGAAGAAAAAAATTTAATTACAGTGGACTCATTCTGACACCAGAGGAGAAATGAAGTCACTCGCCAAGGTGTTTATCTAGCACTAACTAAATCTAGTGAAATAATTTCCAGGGACTGCTCTGTAAAGCAGCACCAGGACACTAACTGCAGTTGCAACCTCATTTACACAGCAGAAGAGGCAACTTGAAAATAACCAGTAACACTGTAAAAAGATCAGTAAGAAATCAGGATAATCAGGAAACAACCATCACAAGGCAAGAGTTTTACCTGAGGTGTTAGGAAGCTTAAGACCATCACCTGTCCATCAGGACAGGATACTCACTGTAAATGCTGCTTATTTTATCGTGTTATTTCTGAATGTTTTTATACCCCAGCTCTACCCACATTCAAAATCACCCTCTGCCATGTATCTGATGTTATCCATCACTCAGAAGCTTCACCATGGAGCATGCCAGGTTGCCTACAGATATAATTAATTATTTCCTCAGAGTTTTATCTGTAATTTGCATGCAGAGGTTGACTGAGGAAACCAATTACTGACTGTTAAATTTTACTTCATTAAAATAATTAATTACTGTTTAATGCTTGCTATTACTCAACACTTGTTTTTGATTTTACACAGTGCATTTGGTTGGATCAGTGAAAAATAACTCATTGTAGTTAGTATTTCCATATAACTACACAGTTTTATGGTCCTAAGCAAAATCTTTACATCTCCACTAATACTTCATCAATGCAGATTTAGAATTTTAGAACAAAAAAAAATCTACAGGAATGAGACTCTTGAATCATGAGATGTTCTGCTTAATTTTCCTGTTAATTGAAAATACGCTTTGCAGCCACTTCTTTTTCTGTTCACCAAGCCCTCTGTAGGGCTGTTTAACATCATCTGGGTAATGATTTGCCTCCTCACAGATTCAGCTACACAGTGCAGCAGAACACAGCCCAACCCATTCTACATGGTATTGAAAGAGCAGGAGCTTACACATGATCAGTTTGTAGGTGGCAGCTGATGAGGTGTAACATGGAAAGCTAAACTTCCAGAACTCAAACCTATGAGCACGCAAGTACACTTGTAAGACATAAAGCTGTAGAAAGACACAATTTAGTGGTCCTGGGTATGGTCAAATCATAGAGTAAGAACTCAACAAATGTAAAATGCTGACATTCATCAGTCTGCAAAAACTTGATGGCTAATGAACCTTATGAATCCTATCAAGAATGCTGCAATTAAATTGTTAACAGTAAAAAATTTCTGCAGGCTCAAAGCCTTTGGGACTCCCACACACTATTCTGAGCCATGCTGAAGCTGTGTCAATTAAGCAAATTCCAAGTTAGAACTGGGTTAATGGAACATATGTCAGGAAACTAAAACAGGCAGTTAGCTTCATGTTTTAAGCAAATTTTATCTTTTTGCCAGACCATCATTCTTTGTGCTCAGAGGCAGACAGCCCATTCATTTTTTTAGCATATTAAAGCTAGATTCCTGTCAGCTTAATGCTAAACTAGGCAGAAGTGGTAAAAAAAAAAATCAGGTAATCTGGTATTGCTTAGAAAATGTGGTATCAAGCAAGTAGGACAAACCACAGGATTCGCTGACTCATTAAACTACTGCTTAAGGCGATTAGGGAAAATATGGCTGAACAAGGAGAAAAATCTCTAAGCAGCTGAAAATCTAAACTTACTTTAACAAGTATGGCAGACAAAGTACTGGAGTTGTCTAAGCTATGTTTGAGAGCTCAGTACTTGAATATTTGTGCAAACAGCCTTCTGAGAGCTAAGAAGGAAAAAAATATAAAGTAAAACCCCCACTGTCAATAGAAAGGAGTGAAGGCAGAGTAAATCAAAGGTGATGAGAGATTAAACAAGAGACAGAAATCCAAAGACATGACTTTCTAATCAAAGTGCATTGACAGAATATTTCTAATAACTGTAAATGCTCAGTCAAAATCCATACCTCGCCTGATCTCAGGATCTTTAACTAAGCTGAGTAAGAGGCCAGGGTATTTTGAACAGAAAACTGAGACAGTTCTTTCCAGAAAAATGGTGTAAGGAGGAGAAGATGTGGCAGGTGAGCCTAGAGCTTGCTGCTGATTGTCAGTCATCCTGAAAATCCAAACTGCTTCTTTGCAAGGAACGAGCCATTTTAAAAGATGAGTTTGGTTCTGCTTGGCCTAGAGATTATAAATTTGCTAAGTGAAAACCTACATCTGTTCTCAAAAAAAACCCCAAACCCAAATAAAAACCAAAACCACAAAAAAGAAACCTTTGCTAAGAACCCCCATGATGAAACATCAGATTACCTTCTGACTGTTCAACACTGTCTTAGTTCACAGTGTCTCATTATTGCTTCCACTCACCTCGGTTTTCTTCTCGTTTTTCCTTATCTTAAAATCTGTCAAGCTATGGAAAATTGGGGGATTATAGAATACCAAAACTCAGTGGCAGCATAACAGTCCTAACCCTGAGTGATTTCAGTGTCCTAGTTAAAAAATAAATTTAAAAAAAGTTGGGCACTTAGGTTTTGGTTGTGGACGATGAGGTCTGATAATAACTGGCTTCAGAAATAATAGTTTATAATAAAAAAGTCAGTACTTTGAAGAAACAGAGAGGGTGAGGAGGTGTGTGGAAATGGGGTGAGGCACAGGGCAAATGCAAAAAACCAGCACATTAAAGCATGAGAGTGATGACTACCAAGCATTTTCATCTAATGAAAGCAGCCAATTTGCTTTTAGCAACAACTTTACTCATTTCTAAAGTTATCTTAAAGTCTCAGACGCAGTTGTCAAACTGAAGTTTGCTGACAAAAATGTTACCATTTAACGTTTCATATAAAACTATTAAAAAAAACATATTTCAGGCTTTTTCATTGCTCTGCACTTCTCTGTGACAGCCATTTCTCACTGTTGGTTAGATGCCATATCAAACACTATTATAATCCACCCAGTCTATTTAGTGAGAACTTTTCCATTTTATATTTTCACAGATTTGGCACAAAGGTGCCATTTCTCACCTTGAATTAGTGGTATGTACCGTGCTAACAGCTTTGCCCTCTTCTTTTCATATCCTTTCTGAGTGATGTCTCCTAAAGAAAAGAAGAAATAAATACATGTTGTTTGGAAATTCCAAATTTAAATCTTTGCATCAAGCACATTCTGTCAGCAATATTCACATTCTGTCAGGTGAAAGAGTTTAACAAAGCAAACGATGCAGAGAAAAACCAATCAAAAAAATGCATTAATTATATATATGGACTCAGCCTACCTCTGTCCAGGTAGAACCCCTTTTACTCAGTCAGATTTTACACAGAAAAGTTCTTACTTTGTATTCTAAAATGATTCTCAAGTACCTTCCTTAATCCATAAGGGCTGCATTTATTTTTTTGCTTAATATTCTCCATTTCCTCAAATATCCACCTCACCCCTGTATCAGAGAACACTAACAAACACAAAGTCACTTCATTCTACCATTCCCAACCTCCATCCAAGTGAATATGCATCATTTAAAGCTATTGATACTCTGCCAAAACAAGCAATAGGACTTCAAAGACATTGTTCAAAACAGGTAAGAAAAACAAATGCACATCCTGGAGTGCTTCAATCATTGCAGCTATTTCCAACTGCAATCAGCCTGTTTTTCTTCATAAACCCATGTAAATATTATATATAAAATTTGGACACAAGACAGAAATCACCATTTTTCTTGAGCGGAAAAGAATTTAGCAGAAGAAATACACAGAAATATAATTTTTATATATATAAAAAATTATTACATCAAAATGAGAATGAGATCAAACCAAAACACAGTATCACAAATGCCCAAGCAGATCTGTCAGCCTGGGAATAGATGGACAAAATGACAAACTACACTTTTTGCAAAAAAAGGAAAAGGATATCAGAAGAGATGCATCATTTTCAGTTACGGAGGAAAAAAAAAAACAACCCAACAGACAAGAAGCATCAGTAAGAAGAACAGGTTTTTTTAAACCAGAAGTAATTTGTAAGACTAAAGCTCAGCAAATTCTTTAAGGATCAAAACTGTACCTTACACAAATGTGCTGTATTGTAAGCTCAGTGAAGACATCAATTTTCACAGCTTCATAAATGCTCCACATAATCCTTATCCCAACCCTCTGCACAGCTCAGCCTCTGCCAGGTTCCACCCAGCTGCATAGGTAAGCCATGGAAGCGCTGATCAAAAGGCAAGGTTGAAGAGAGATTCCCATTTAAACCAGAGTACTTCACACACTGCCATCTTGCTGCGCTTGGACATTCTTTGATTTTGCTGGAATGCTGACTTGAAGGACTTTCCTTGAATGAGGTTAAGCAAAGGACAAAGTCAAAAGCATCTCTGTCGCCTTCTGCAGCGCTGTGGCAGGTTAGGCTGTGCTGCCCAGCCAAGCTGGGCTTTGTTCCTTTCTCCAAAGCCTGGGGGTGGGCTCTTCCTGACAACTGCTCCCCCCTTGCCCCCGGAGCCTCAGGGGGATTAACCCATCATATGGGTTTTTTGTGATCCCTCATTTCTTCCAAAAAGAGCTGCTTTGCCACATCTGGTACGCCAGGGCCACAGCTGCTGTCATTTAGCCTCACTTTCTCCTGAGTTACTGGATTACACAAAAGCAATCTTGAGGTTCCTCGGCCTCAGCAAAGCAGCTGGGAAGCCTGCATAAAGCCAGACACTGGGTTGAGCCGTTAGAGCTCTGTTTGGAAGAGATCTTTACTTGAAATATCTGAAGTATTGTAAAATATATATTGTAAAATATGTCAGAGGTGCCAAGAAAATTAATCTAGACAGAGATGAAAGTGTTAGCATTTCTTAAAATGATCTATAAAAATATATTCGTCATTAGTGCACACAAGAATCTGTCAGGTAGTTACCCTGATTCTGCCCGGGCATGGTTCTATTCCACCCTGTTAGCACTAGACCTAACAGAATTTTAATGCCAAATTCACTAAAAGGAGCTGAGAATGGATCTGTGAGAACCTGGCACTTGCTAAAGACAGGGAAGTGGCTCCTGGTCCCCAGTTTGCAGAGGTCAAGAGCAGAGACATTTCTAAATGAGCTGACTGTGCATTAAATGTGGATGAACTTAATCACTGGATCAATTCTGCAAGATGAAACCTTTAAGAACTGCACTGTTTGGCCACTGGTAAGCACAGTCACAACCGCAGGTCCATCACCTTGACAAAATCACTGCAGAAGCCTCTGCCAGTTCCTTCAGGATAAAGTCAAGGACATGAACATTGGCTTCGGTCTGCAGAGGTGGCTCCTGGGTGGTTTGGAAAGGCAGGCAAGTTGCCAGTCTAAAACATAATTCACATGTCATCTGTGGAAGTATTTAAAGCACATCCCCCGTGTTTCTGGGATAGGCTGTCACTGTATTTGAAAAGTTGGTGGAGGCGGAAGAATCAATTCAGCAGACATCATTGCTAATTCTACATCTTAAACAGCCTTGTTAAAAAAGTCCCTGAAGATGAACCAAAGATCAAAATACAAATCCTTTAAGATAAACTATAAAAACATTGGAAAAGATGGGAGAAGGTTAAGAAAAAATGGCAGAAATTAAACAGTCTAAAGAAAACTGAAAGTGGTTTGGGACCTGTTTTCTCCATTGCACACCTGTGAGCTTCAAGATGGGACACACACAGGTGTGCCACCAAAAGATTCTGCCTGTGACAGTACACAATAATTTTTACTTAACCCACTAGCTTTAATCACCACCTAAATCTAGGAACCAGACCAACTTCTCCAAACCTACTACTAGTACCCATTCCAAACTGTGGTTACATGTTCTCCCAGACACTACACCAGTGTAAATCAGGAAAAAGCCAAACTGATCAACAGGCAATAAAGGAACTTAAAGATGAAAATCATTACTTGCAATCAAAGAAAGTTTTGGATCTCCAAACTATACAGCAGCCAACACTTGCTGCTATCCCTGAGATATGGGCTCTGGTAGGTCTGTGCCTGCCACATCTGGTAGGTCGACTGATACCTTCATTTAGTTTGCATATGATGAGCTAAGTGAAGTGTGAAAACATCTTGATTGGAATCTTTCATATGAGAGGAATCTCTTTAAAATGGAAATGACATCTGATCATTTCATATGGTGATGCATTTGATTAAGCCATTAGAAATTCTATTTCAAAGATCCTATTTGAAACATCCTGAGAGCATCACGATGCCTTTGAAACAGTATTAGAAGTTTAGCATGACTTCACTGAAAATGTATGTTACCAGTAATTCTTAATTTGCAGCAGGACTTGCATCCCTTTGAGGGAATTTAAGTTATCAAAGTACAAAACTTGTCTGATGTAAAAGCGGCAGCATGGAGATCTACGACTATATAAATGCAGAATTTCATTAAACCTTTGCACATACAACAGAATCACTGAAACATCAAGTTCTAGACACTAAGCAAATACTGACTAGCTAATGATATGTATCTTAATGACAGAAAAGGAAGGAATTTGACCAATAGCAAAAGACTTGGCCTTCCATTTTGTTCACAATTACACAGGGGGACTATATCTTACAATACCATTAATTGCCTAATAAATTATAGAAAGAATTATCAAAACTAATAAATTTAGTTTGATCAAGCCATTAGAAATTTTGCAATTGGCAAAGCAATGCACAGTAACATTTAGAACTAGAAAATTTGAAATTAGAATAAGAAAATTCTGACACATTTACATATCACCTTTTCAACTCGACGTTCCAAAGCAGTTGCAGGAACAAAGGCACCACTTATATTTTACAACTTCAAAAAGCCAAGGTGGGTGAATCCTGCAGTTCAGAGAGGATGTGCAAAGCCAGTGCATTCCAGGTCATTCTGTTCTGTACAACCCACACTTGTGAACTGTGTGTGTATGTAGGGAGAAGCGAAAGCTGCTCCTTTTTAACTCTGGAACTGCCTGGTTTAAACACTTATTTGCTTCATTTGCCAGGAGTCAGCATTTGACAGCACAAAAGAAGGTTAAATAACCGGATCACAAAAGCAGCCTTAGCAGCAGTTTCTCAGTTAAGCCGAATTAATGAATTGTTCTTCCACTGCTGCAGTAAATCCTTAAGCTTGGTCCACAGGGAGACAGGAAAAGCTCCAACTCTACCATTCCCCTTCTATGCTGTTGGAACTCCCTGCAGAACACAGACACAGACTGACAGATGCCAGCTATATGTACACCTGTGGGTGAACAACATCTATCACACCAGGTACTGCTCCCAGTTCTCATTATGATGGAGATCAGTAATGTTGTCATCCCCTTTAAAAAGCTGAGGAAAGCTACACGTATGGGGAGGAAGGAACGAGAATCCTATGGCCCATAGGGAATGTACTGTCTGCTTCCACAAAAGCCAACAAAAGAAGTTGGAAAAAACCAGACTAGGATTGGTCAGGCAGATCAATAGACAGGATCTTTTAAAATTCAAGCCAAAAATTACACTCTGACAGTTATTTTGGTAAGATTCCAAAGTAAAAAGCTTTAGAAAGAATGCTGTATACATGCAATGTACACCCCATCACAAAAATGCTATTTCAAAACAACCAAAATCTCAGTGTACTATAGAAATGAAAACATTCAGAGTTTCTGTTTGTCACTTCCTAGATACATCAAGGATAAAATACCAAAGTAGAATAACTGTCTGACATGTAGTAACCAACCACTATAATGAATGAGGCCAGAAATAATTGCCTGAACCAAGTCATTCTATGGTATCCCCAAAAAATTCCATGAAAACTGCCCCCAAAGACACAAATCTAGAAACAACCAAGTACGGGGAAATCATAAAGAAAAGCCTTTATGAAGCAAAGTTTCTTCTCCTTTCACATCTTTCACAGACTCATAATATATGGCATAGTGATTAATTAACACAATGAAGATACTTCAGATTATTAAACTGGGATGAAGCTTTATTTTTATGGTGTGTTTTTGGATGTCAGCAACATCGATTTTCTTCTTCCCTCCCTCCACTAATATGCCAGAAGTTTTACCCCATCAGCCACAGATATTTCACAGGCAACAGCACTTCATATTTACTACTTGCAAAAAGCTCACATTCAAACTTTGGTAGCAACCACAAAGATTACAGCAAAGGTGGCATTTAGGCATGATGCACCATGTTAAAGACTGAAGCAGCTTGATTCAAAAATCCATGACCATGGAAATATCCAACTCATTTATGAGACCATGAATATCATTGCAAAACCCACCAGCAAACCCCAAAACACTCAAACAGCAGCACAAGACTCAAAATTCACCAAGTATGTTAAAAACATACAAAGAGAAGGTCTATAACCTGCAGTGTCTACTCCATACACAAGTTATTCCAATTTGTAAGCTATGAAGCTTTTTCAATGGATTTCTAGGTCTCGGTTTCAGGTTTGATTAGTTTCCTGACACATCATTACCATGCCCTCACATGCACTGTAAAACCATGCTTTTAGAGAAAAGATTTACAGTTAATCTTGAAATAACTGGGGTCAGGGGGTGTGGCTACTAGGCAAAATTTTATGGTGAATGAAGACACATTGACTTTTTAAAATAAAATGCCGGCATATCTAAAAAGAACCCAACTTCATCAGTATTCATGTTAAAGCTACATAAATAACATAATAAAATAAAATTTCACTAAGAAATCAGACCTCACTAATATATTGGAGGCACACAAGTCATCTGACATGATCACAAAGAATTAGATGAATGATTCAGAGATCCTGGCTGACCTACAGAATGATAAACTGAAAAAAAAAAAAAAAGAAACCAGCTGAATTATTCACAGAAGGAAGCAGCAAAGCAAGCCAGCTGGTGCAGACAAACATCCTCTCATGGCAGGAGAAAAAAACCATCAATCCATATTAGGACCAGAACAGTTCAGTGCTTGCACACTTGGGAAGCCCCAGCATGGGTCCCTGTGGTGGCTAAACTTATTTACAATTTATTTCCAGTTGCAACACTACTTATTAAGTGTATTTTCTGATGAACTGGAGCTCTCCCTGAGCAGCAAGAACAAAACATTGGCAACAAAATGTTGAGAAAGGAGGTTAGAGCAGATGACTCACTGTGGTCCCTTCCAACCTGGCCCATTCTGTGATCCTGTGGTTTGTGCCAACTGCACCTTTTTCCTCGTTTATCTGGTTAAAAAGAGCCGGAGGAAAGCCAGGTTTGGTGTCTGCAGTCTCAGAAGCTCAAGCCCCCAGCCAGCACCTGTTTGAGGTTGAATGTAACCTGCTGGTCCCAGGTTGCTGCCAAGGCAGGGGCTCACCAGCAGTATTTTCTGTGAAGTAAGGTTTGTTAAAACCTTACTTGTGAAATGCATCTTTATCACAACAAAGCATTGAACACAAGAATAATTTTTTAATCAGCTGCTTAAGAACAAAGCATCTTAGGGAGAAAAGCTGAACCAACTCCAGTACAAACCAAACATGTTTCCACAATGTCCCAGGCAGCGATATCTACCCATAATCAATGGCCTGAAAAATACTCTTTTGCAGTAAAATATCCTTAGTTACCAACATTAATGATGATCTGGAAGAGACAGGTTGGCAGTACCTTAATTCACTTATTCTTCCTTAACACTTCTGCCTAATCTTTGCAATTGCTGTTTCTCAAAATATGCATATGGATATGGATTCTGTCCTGCATCTTTTGATCCTGTATCCATGTATTTGATGGCATTGCCTCTAAATGTCCTTACCAAGCTATTTGGTTATTTACCTTTACTAATCCTACTGTAAGATAAAAAGTATTCGATTGTTAATTGCATGAGAAATATTAAGTGTCTTTAACTGGACCAAACCTGAGAAATCTACTAAAAATGCTGCCATTTGGGAGGTGGTCACATTTATAGAATCAGAGAATGGTTTGGATAGAAGGGACCTTAAAGCTCATCTAGTTTCAATGCCCTTCTATGGTCAGGCACATCTTCCACTAAACCAGGTAATTAATTATAATTTATAGTTATTATATAATGAGTGTTATAATACCCACTATTACCAAAATACTATAATTTACAATTATGATTATATAGTTAATATAATTTATAATTCTCTTGTTAAGGTCATATCATTAAACTGCTTTTCAATTCATTCATAGTGACTTCTGATCTTTCCAGCTTCTTACTATCACATCACTAACTCCAACACCTCTATTTTCATCCAGGATTTCCTCATGGGAGTCATTCACAGAAGTTTTTAGTCCATACAAAAAACTGGATTCTCAAGTCTTCCCTAGTCACACAGACCCACTTCCTCCTGTCCTAGGATATGCTCATCTATTTCCTGCCAAATTACGCCTCTGGTTTTTTGGTGGCCAATTTCTTACTTTTTTGAGTCTGGGAAACAGACAGGAGACAGAAAAATATCAGTAAATTATTAAGAAAATCTGTACTAGAACAACCATGAATGTCAGACAGGCAACTCACTTCAGAGGTTTTGCTTTTATTTCCCTCATGTGTAATCTCTTCATGTCCACACCATAGAGATTCATCGAGGGCTCACCTCAAATCTGGTGTGCAGCTTTGGTGCTGTCAGTAATGCCAGTGCTGTTGAAAGGTCACTTAAATGTGCTGAAAACTCTGCCCATCATGAGGGGGCTGAGGAGAGATGCAGCAGCAGAACTGTGAGAAACACAGGCAGGGAGGCAAAGGGTGCGGATACATGAGGCAGGATTGCAATGGGAAGACAGGGACCTGCTCCCTTTTGGATGCCCCAAAAACAACTGCTGAGGACACATTCTGCACCAGGCCCCTCAAAAACCCGCAACACAACAAAGCTTCAATTAAACAAAAAGTTTCAACAAAACCTAGTTTCAAGGAAGCAACAAAACACCAAAGTTCTTCCACTTGACTCCACACAGTTCTGCTTTCCTCAAGCTCTTCCATTACAAGCAGCTCTTTCCACCACAGCTCCCTAACACTGAGCACTATTAAGTAATTACTAATCACTTAATCACTTGGAATCTCTTCATTAAAATAAAAAGATTGCAAGCAATTCCCTTAAAACAATATTCATCTACGAACTTTGGAAAGTTCACATATTTGATGCCTGAACAGTGAAGCCCAGTACAAAAAAGCCACCAATGCAATGCTACCCAGTACTAACACACCACTCTTAGTGTTCAGAATGCAAGCGTAGACAAACCATTACACTTACAAAGACAAAAACAGGAGTATAAAAATATCAGATGTAAGCTTATCCATTCAGTCCAACAAAGACCCCTGCGTGCAAGTACTGGGAAAATCTACATGGCTACACTTGTTTTTCAACAAGACACGTAACTCATCCAGTGCACTGAAGAGACATTGTCCAATAAACAGAACATTGAATATGTATCTGTTTTGGTTTTTAATTCTTTTGCCAAGAGAGAAAAGGCTTCAGAATGCAGGAGCTCATGAACAGAAGGTCATGGATGAAGGCACAGATTGGCGGTACTTGTGAAGGAGAAGTCACCACCTGTTTCAACTTTTTCATCCTAAACCAGAAAATCCGTACTTGTTTATACAAAAAACAGTCTTATTCAGACATGTCACAGTATGAAAAGCCACCTAATCCTAAATTCAGATCTAGTCTGAGCGCGGATTTATTTCAAATTACGTCCAAGATCACCAGCAGCACCTCTTGCTGGTGTGGAAACCTGATGAAGCAGCAACAACCTGTTGGATGCTTGGGACTGGATGCAGGACAGGAAGCAGGACCACCCAAGAACTTCACAACCAAACCAAGCCAAAAAAACCCCCAAAAAACCCAAAGCCAAGAAGAGATGCTACTATTCACATGGAAGTCAGTACCTTCAAAGATGTGCTTTCACCTTGTATAAAACTGCATTAAAATAGTTTCAAGATACATGCAGAATCAAGCAAGCTACTGATAAGTTGGTTTTTACTTGATCTTTTGCGTTTAAACTGAGGCAATTGGAATCAATATAAAAGTCTCACACAAGAAACTCATTAGCAATGAAACTGTCCGAGTTCAAAGCACAATAGGTTTTGACACTTGTCTCCAAAAGCCTCAGCAACATTGATGTTATCCTTCCAAATGCTGTGCTACAGAAGCACTTTTCTCAGATGATTGAAAGGTTTTGTTAAAAAGCAGCACACTAAACTGCAGTGGTTTATTATTGATTATTAAAAAATTAATTAAACATTAAAATAGCCAGAGCCACTTCAGCAAACCTGTGAGTTTCAAAGGATTATGCTACAGGGCTGCTTGCTTTTTCCATCTCTTATGGCAGTGACTGTTTCAATTACCAAGACTTACACAATTTCTGCAATAAATGGAATACACCAACATTTTTTAAATTGACACCCCAATCATGTTTAAATTGTTTGAATAATTGGTTTAAACATTCCTGAGACAAAGCTGTTCCTGTTCAGGCATCTACACTACTTTAGACTGGCATAAAGAACTGCCTATATTGCTAACACAGAAAATGCAGATACTCTTAGAATTAAGGATTTCAAATAGCTTATAATCAGTGCCTTCATTTTAACTGATGACTGGAAGACACTTTAATGGCCTTGCTGCATTTCATAAACAGCTGTGAATTTTAAATCAATTAAATTCCTGTTAATCTAGTACCTAGAAGCTGCTGATGTGACCCGTACAAATGCTGTTTCACTTACTCTGCCCATTCACCTGGACTAGGCTTCTCAAGTTCCCATGTCTTTCTCCCTCCAGTCTTGATTAAGACCAGGAAAAAAAAATTCATTTCTCTACCATGACTTTTATCAATTCATGAGCATTTTGATTTTTATTCCTGGAAAAATTAAGACTCTCCAGCTGTCTGGTAAAAGAGCTCTAATCCCATCTCTCTCTCTATATATATATACACACACACATCTGTATGTATTTGAACATGATTTTGCTTTTGGAAATGCAACTCCTTTCCCAAGAAAACTGTCTTGACATACCATTATTAACAGCTCTGTTTTTCAGCCAAAATTCTGCAGTTTTAAACTTTACAGTATCTCCAAATTGCAGAGCTTTTCTGATTTTTATATGTGTTTTCCTAGGATGTGCTTTGGTCCTATGAAAACCACTGAATCCCAGTAATCCTATATTCTCTACAGCTGCACGGCTAAATCCTCCAGTGCTTCAGAAATTAGACATTCCCCCAGAAGTTTAGCTTCTCTCAGGAACACAGGCATTCTAGTTTTCCTTAATTATCCTGTCAATTTTTCCAGTGTACATGACTTAACCCATAAACCATGGGTTTAAAACACTCTAAACCTGACACAAGTGGATAATAATTTTAAATTCTTATATATTTCTATTAGATGCTCAAATGCTCTTTCAACAGCTTGACTGATTTATTCATACATTTAGAAAGTAATTTTAGCTCCCAAATTCTGGAAGATATTTTAAAAATATAAAATTTGAAAGCTTTTACAGTTCCTACAGTTCCCTCTCCCCAAGATTCTAGAAAGCCTTTAGAATAAGACTAAAATCAAGAAATTCTCAAGAAATCTCAAGAAATTCCACTCATGTCAGCCTAATGCAACATCCCTAAAAAATTCTGCAAGTCACTGCATTTGGGAAAGGAAAAAGAAGTAATTTCAAAGTCAGTAATTCTGTATGCAGATTTTCCTTAAGATCCTGTTGTTACTTTCTCTGTTGTGAGCAAAAAAAAATTCACTATGAAAGCCACCAGTAAAGGCCCTTCCTGCAGAAGCTGGAAATCAGCAATGTTATTAACATGGTGTCAAGATCCAGTAAGACCTACTGAAAAACCAAAAGAAGGTTAAAGGCAGCAATTCAACATTTGTCCATCAAATTACAGATTCTATGTTTATTTCTATATTTATGCCTCACTTTCAATAGCCCTCAGTCAAGGACCCACTGCTCAGAATCTCTGCTAATAAACTCATGTATTCAAGACTCTCCAGAAGTGCCATGTGAAAGCTCAGACATCTGAAACCTTCTTGAAACACCTAAAAAAATCCTGAAGATGAGTCTCAAAGACATAACACCAATTCCTATAAAGTTGGCAGCTGAATTTCCTTTAAACGTAAGTTTTCCTCAGTCTCAAAATGCAACCCACTGGTGTTTACCAAGAAACACCAATGGTTTAATTCCACTAAATACGTATTAGTCCACTGTTATTAAAAATGTCTACAAACTGACAAACCTGCAAAAGTTACTATACTATCACCATGTTTATCAGCTGAAGGTAGTATGTCATCATGATTTTTTGGGGGTTTGGGTAGGGGGGATGGGGTGGGGCAGGTTACCTCCTCTGGTCACAATGTAAAAGCATTGTGCTTACAGAAATATCTCTATTTAAATTAATCCAAACCATGTTTTGCTGAAGATACTTTTACTAATTACGAAACAACAACATTAACTTCAAATGAACTGCTATACCATCCTTCCAGCCCAAAATTAGGCAATGTTCTTTACACAGGATCAGGTAACAATTTTACTGCAGTCATTCTCCCAAATACAACACCCACTGAAGAGGGCCACAAAGTAAGTTCTCAAGTTTTGCAGCTCATAGCTTCCCTTATAAAAGGGCATTGAGAACCTATTTCATGTGATGAACACAATTTTGATAACATCAGTACTGCATGAGTCATCAATCTATCCCACAGTCCCCTTCAATTACCCCAGGGAATTATCTCATTCCAATTCAGAATCTCTCTTTATTTTGCAGTGTCAAAACATTGCTTGTTTGAACACAGCAAGGCTACCTCTTGTCATGAGTCAGTTTATTGGGCTTCCCAAACTGCACCAGCTGCAGCAACACGTGACTGAAGCCCTGCAGAGTACAGCCCCAAGTTAAGCATAAAGTGTCTATCAGTTCACTACTTACAAATATTCACTAAAGAAAGGAAAATCCTCCAAAAAACCTCGTGGGTTATTATTAGTGCTGGATACTTTGGACAGAAAAGCATAAAATCAAGAAAAGGTTCCTTCCACAGTGAGGAAAAATCTACCTGTTTGTAGCACAATAGTGGCTAAAAGGGCCTAACCCAAAAAGGGAACAACCCAGATAAATGGTACAAGCAACCCTGATGCAAGAGCTTGCCCATGGAACATGCAGCGAGGTGCTGTAGGGCACAGAAAACATGTAATAATCACAAGAACAAGTTGTCAGTTATTAGCTATTCACAAGTTTGTATGTTTAAAATTATTTTTCTTTTTTTTCCTCTCTGGATGCAGACTAGGGAACACTGGTCCTGCCAGGAAGAATGATCAGCAATACAGCAGTTATGTAAGTACATACTCAGCCACTGAGTTTGTCAAATCTCATTTATATGGCTTCCGTTTTAAATAGAAATACAAGACTATTTATTTCTTACTACTGTCTACCATTTTCTGGTTTCACTAAGCATTCTGCTACTTCTCCTCTGTCTCAAACCAGCCTGTAATCACCTCATCCCAACTACCCTGCTACAACTCTGCAACACAGACTTATCTCACAGTTTAAGACCCATACGACTTGCTAGGATAAAAGTAACATATACAAGGATTTATAATAGCCATTTTATAATTTAAAATGCAATTTATAATCTTAACAGTAATTTAAGATTAAAAATTTAAGATTAAAAATTGTAGCCAAAGCTACAAGCAAATACAGAATGTGTGTGTCAAGGAAGGTTTTTGTAGTTTTGTGGGGCTGTACCACAAGTTACTTACATTGTAAGTAACAATAAGGTAAAAATCAAATAAAAATTGGTTTCACTGGAAAAGGAAAGGGCAATAACCACAGTAATACCTTTTGTGCAGATCTTCATCCCATGGTCTCTGGAGCAGCCCCTGCCTCCTGTAAACACCTCTGTTACAGGTATTCCCAGCATCTGAAGTTCTTCTTTCAATTAGCAGAATCTAAACATTCTGAAGGGCACCTGAAAACACCTTCTGCTAGGAAGGGAAGAGTCTCATTTGCTAACGGTCAGTCTCAGGCACTGATAAATTGATGTCCTATGAAAATCAAATCAAATCAAATCAAATCAAATCAAATCAAATCAAATCAAATCAAAGCACTGTCAATATCTGCTAAACCCCAAATCTGAAGAAAACTACAACCTTGCATTTATTTAGGCAATAGCTGCTGATACATCTAATCCTGGCTTCACAATTGTGAAAAATCTAGAATCACAGATATAATTTGTTCCAACCACTAGTTCATCAGAAGAGTTTCCCGTTTAAAAATACCCATTTCCTTAACGCATTCCTTCATCTGTAGCACAGTCACACTGGTTGATTACTATAAGTAATGCTTTTAGACAGACTAGTTTATTGAATTATTCATGAAAAGTAACCCAAACCCCCTCTCTAACAAGGAGGCTGTAGATGGAAAGTGAGCACAGGGACGACAATGTCCATCACCTTGACTCCCGCGCTATTGCTCAAACTGGTATGTCCAGTCACGGTTCTGGGTCTGACCAGCACAGAATATATTGTTTCTCAGTTTCCCAGACTGCTCAAGGCACACAAACACATGGCAAAAATACAATACAAAAACCCACAGCAGCCAAACTAATCCTGACCTCACCGGTGTTTCTGTGTACACTGTTACGTGGCGCCCAGGAGTCAACTGAGACTATGCACAGTCAAACTGGGAGGGGCTCCAGAGTGAAGCCCTTAACATGCTTGCACTAGACCAAGGTGGGGGAGGGGAGGTGAGGAAAAAAGACCTGTAGCTCCTGCCAGGAGCGCCTTTGGGGTCATCTGCTTGACTGTTAAGAAGTTGCAAGGTCATGTATTTTACTACACAGACATCTAACCCAAGGGCAGTAGAAAAAAGGCAAAGAGCAAGAATGAGCATCCCCATCTTAATTCCGACAACATGTACCTCAGCTAGCTGGTTTGTAAAGTTTAAGCTTCTCAGTGATTGTTACTTAGCAAATGAGAGCTCAGGCAAAAAAATTAGAAAAGATGCTCACACCTAAATCTGCTTTTCTCAAATACTGTTTCTGAAAGAAAAATGAAGGGAAAAATCTTTACTGAGCTGCCATCTCTGAAAACGGTGAATATTCTTTGCAAGCTGAACTAACCCCCATCAAATACAAATTATACAGAAACATATGAAACAAGAAACTTCAGTAATTTTGTTAGACAACACATAATTGCCAACAAACATTTTGCCCCAATGGTTGCAACACCTCTTCCTAACCCCAGCAAACCCTGTGCTTCCACAATATGGCCTGTCTGATATGCTTTCTTTGCAACCTCACATTCTGGCACTTTCTTAACATTTCTTACTCCTTATAATATAAGGCAGAAATCTCATAATGTGGGACTTTGACAGAATTCTGCCTTAATACACAGGCAGGTGGTACATACAGAGCTGAAGCCCCTCTAGTTATATCCAAACCACCTTCCAACACAGGTTTTCATTTCTCCATAAGCAAATAACTTTTCAAACACTATTTGATAAAATGCTGAGTTGGCTGGTATTTTCCCTGTATCTGATGAATCCCAGATCTGTGGGACACAAATATATTGATTATGATTTATGGGTGCTTTCATACTTCAAGTTCTAGGACAAAAAGCTGCTACAATCAGCAAGTCCAACGTTTCACTTGAGGCTGGATGCAGGACAGATTGAAGGAACAGCCGTACAGACACAGGCAAATGCTGAAAAAATTTATTTTGAGTGTGGATTTATGTTGCAGCTAAGCTGAAGTATTGGCACCCTCTTTCACTCTTCTGCCCTCAACCCAATCCATCTCTGAGGCCATCTGGCTATAAGTAGGGAAAAGGAAAAATAAAAAATATAAAAAATTTGAGCCACAGTGAATTATAACAAAAAGCCATAAAAAAGATTATTTGCCTCTATCTTCATAATATCACAGCACCAGCTATTAGTAACTTTTCAGTGTCCATAAATAGCAAATCCTACAAGAGGCAGATTTTTGTCAGACATCACTGGCATCCAGCAGAACTGAACAAAAACTCCCTGCCAGTTGAGGGATGAGGCCCAACTGGCACCAGGTGTTGATATTCTCTTCAAGTTCTTAAAGAGATGTACACAGAGATAATCAAATAGAAACGTCTTGACCTTTAAAAGATAACAATAGACATAGAAGATTAAGAGCTGCTTCTTTCTTCACTGAATTGTAAATTGCAGACACTCGCTACAAGGCACAAGCTTCCACACAGGAAAACAACAACAACAAAAATTCACAGAAGTTTAAAATCTTTGTGTCCTGTTAAGCACTGCTGGGGAAACAACAGCTTGAGAAAGAACAAAGGTCACAATAAACCAGTTGGAAAGTGCTAGAAGGGTATGATGACGATTTGGAGGCTTTAATTATTCAGTCACACATTTCAACTTGGTCCCCTGAATTCTGCATTGCAGAAATGCTGTGTTTGACCTTTGCACAAGAAAATCATACACTCAATTATACTGCACATCATAGTGGGGTAACAGTTGGACTCCATGAGCTCAGAGGTCTTTTCCAGCCTAAACAATTCTATGATCTTTGAATTTGGGTCGGCAATCATCACTTCAAGAAAACTCAGGCGAATGCTTCCTCAAAAGCTACAAACCTTGTGCCAAGAAACTGTCAAATACTTTGATACTTATTCCAAGGTAAATACACAGGTTCTTAATAACCAAATGACTGTCATGTAATCAAGAGAGACTGACATGTTTCCCTCTCCGTTTGCATACAGGTATATTAAGTCCCTCTTTCAGTAACAGAACTGGGTGATACATCTGTAACTCAGCTGTATGACATGTCATCAAGCAGGCACCCTCTTTAGCCCAAGAGATGCCATAGCCCATCCTCAATGAAATCACATTTCAGAAGAATAGTTGATTCCTTTCAAAAAACCAAACTAACCCAAAGAAAAAAAATCTCCCCAACAGCATTTTAACTAGCAGATGGAAAATAAAAAGTCACTTCATGATCTCAAGATTGGCAGAGCTTAATTTAGGTTTAGGGGAAGGATAGGGAGGTAGAACATAGGATAGTGTTCAATGCTAATTTTATAAAGGTCTATTTACTTCATAAATGTGCATTTATAATTTTAAGGGACGCTTATTTTTGCACAAGAACACCTGGAAGAAAATGTATTTCCTTTAATTTTCTTAATGTACAGGTTGCCATCATACTCTTGTTCCTCACTAGGTTTTGACCTTCCTTGCCAAAGCAACATATAAAAGAGTAACAAGATTTCTACTCAAACACAAGGAAGAGATTAATTTAAACACTGGTTAACTACAGCAGAAATCCAGAAGACAACCAAAAAAAGTCCCAACCACCTAACTGGTTGAGTCTGAAATTCTCCTTTGATGGGAAAGGAAGTTGATGACCTAGCATTCCCAGTTTTCCGAGTTCAGATTCTTCTGTTTCCTCACAGTGATAAAGGTAACAGAATAGTACATTTAGTCCTTTTTTTGTGCAAGCCTTTAAGTGCATCACCATCACTCTTAAGCTGGAAGCCAGAGCCAGCAAAATAAGACTGGATGTCCTTCTGCAGGTCCTCACTGCTCACAAAATTGTTTGATTAGAAACAGCTAAACGTAAGAAGTGTAAGGATGCTCTCAGCTGAGACTAGTTACCTTGCTTATCCTCCTATGTTCCAGAAGGCAGGAAAGAAAAAAGGAGAGGGAGGGGCAGCAGAATAACAATGATGGAAAATGAGTATGATGGAGGAGTGGGAAAGAGAGCAAAAGGGAAGGCACATTACAGATTAAAACTATTACCAATTGTATTGTTCCACTGCTACAATAGTGCTTTCTAACATGGTTGCTAATATTTCACGTCAACTCAACAAGAGCCCCTTAACCAGCTTCTCATTACCTTCCAAAATAGAGGGGAGAATTTAAAAAATCTCCTCTGATCATCCAGCACATCAGACATGGCAAGAAAAAGAAAATGGCTCAATTTGTTTTACCCTACCAATGCAGAAAGGTTCAGAGGACTCTTAGAGCCCAATGTGCGGCCTGAGGGCACCGAGAGGAAAGGGTGAAAAAGGAGTAACAGTTCCTGGGTAACCTATTTTTTGTGTGCTGAATATAGAAGCCTCGCTAAGCAGCACCATGTGGTCTAGCCTACCCTGGTTTGGTTAGCACATGGCTATGGCTCCGGGAAGGGGAAAAGAGGCCAACTGGCAGAGTAGAGGAAGACCAATCTGGGCTGCTGAAGAATGGCAAGACATTGCCACTCGGGTAGAGAAGCTACCTGTGAAAGTCTGTCATGCAGATTCCCATGGCCCCAAGCATCGGGCTAATGAAGAACACCGAAACAACAAACAGGTAGATGAGGCTGCAAAGATAGAGGTGTCACAGATAGACTTGGATTGGAAACACAAGGTAGAGTTGTTCCTAGCTTGATGGGCCCATGATGCCTCAGGCCATCAGGGCAGAGATGCCACCTATAAGTGGGCACGAGACCAAGGGGTGGATCTAACCATGGACAGCATCTCCCAGGTTATCCATGACTGTGAGATGTGTGCTGCCATCAAGCAGGCCAAGCGAGTGAAGCCCCTGTGGTATGGTGGGCGGTGGTCCAAATACAAGTATGGGGAGGCCTGGCAGATTGATTACATCACACTGCCTCAAACGTGCCAAGGCAAGCGCTACGTGCTCACAATGGTAGAAGCCACCACTGGATGGCTGGAAACCTACCCTGTGCCTCACGCTACGGCCCGTAACACCATCCTGGGCCTTGAAAAGCAAGTCCTTTGGAGGCATGGTACCCCCGAGAGAACTGAGTCCAACAACAGGACTCATTTCAATAACAGCCTTATAAACACCTGGGCTAGAGAACATGGCATTGAGTGGGTGTACCATATCCCTTATCATGCACCAGCTGCTGGGAAAGTGGAGTGGTACAATGGCTTGTTAAAAACCACCTTGAAGGCACTGAGTGGGGGAACTTTCAGAAATCGGGAGCGGCATTTAGCAAAGGCCACCTGGTTAGTCAACACCCGAGGCTCCACTTACTGAGCTGGACCTCCCCAGTCTGAGCCCCTTTGAACAACAGAGAGAGATAAGGTTCCAGCGGTACACACAAAAGGTATGCTAGGAAAAACTGTTTGGGTTAATTTTGCCTAGAGCAAAGACAAACCCCATCCATGGGGTTGTCCTTGCTCAGGGACCGGATTGCATGTGATGCGTGATTCAGAAGGATGGAAAGACACGATGCATCACTCAAGGGCTCCTTGTTTTTGGGTGAACTGCCTGTCACAGTGTGCCTGTATCTAGATCTGGATGTATATATGTATATAATCAGGATAATGTTGGGGGGTCAGGGGCTGGGCTCAGTTCCTTGTTCTTGAATCAGACGGGGACAGTCGAGTTGCTGCTACCGCAGGAAGAATTCACTGCCACCGCGGAGTCCAGCCCAGCACTGCTTCTTCTTTACCGTGGGTGAGCCTCTGCTCATAAGAGCAGCCAGTGAACTGGGACCTCAGTAACACCTGATCACATTGGAAAGGACCCTCACCATCTACTTGGGTGCCTCGGGGAAAACCTGGGACCCTGATCCCCTCCCCCTTCCTGGAGGGCGTGTCTCCCACTGCAGGCGCGGGAGAACCATCGCACCCGCCCTGCCCGGCCAGGAGCCACCAGCGCCCCTGCCGACCATGAGCGGAACTGCACCCAATGGAAGGTGCCTGACAGCTGAGAGGGGGCTGTTCCTGGGTTTCTGGGTTTGTTTGTTGTCACTGCCCTTGCTGTTGTTTGTTTGCCTTGTTATACACATACATACACACATATATACGCACACATATATACTTATATACATATACATACGTACATACATATATATACACACACACATACTAGTAAAGAACTGTTATTCCTTTTCCCGTATCTTTGTCTGAAAGCCCCGTAATTTCAGAGTTATAATAATTTGGAGGGAAAGGGGTCACATTTTCTGTTCCAAGGGAGGTTCTTGCCTTCCTTGGCAAACACCTGTCTTTCAGACCAGGACAAGGACTTTGAACTCTTAACACCTATGTTAACTGCCATCTCTCTTAAATCTCTCATTTATGAATTAATTGTACCGAGAATAGAGCAAGGTTTGGATAAAACGTCTGCTGTAGCACTTTCCCATAGGTGAATGAGTAGTGACAGTCTGCTCCCTTGCTGAAGAACAGGCTTTTCACTTGGAAAAAGGGATCCCTTGTGTACGGTAACTGTGAGCCTTGCAATAGTAACTACTCCAAGCCACAAGACTGTTTTACAACAACTAAATCAATCAATAAATCAAACCCCTGCTTCCCTTTGAACACAGCATGACTATTTAAGTCACAAACTGGACCAAAGGACACAAGACAGCCTGAAGGACATCAGCCAGGCGCCCAGACCTTTGCTGAGTGTTAACGTGTGAGAACAAGCTTTGAAGACTTACTCAGTCCCCATGGGCATTCGGCAAGCCCCAGGTACTATCACACAATTAACAGTTTCTGCTGGAGAGCCCAGAAATTAAGCAAGAAAGATGCTGCAGGTCAAGTTTCACAGACTGTCATCTGTCTCCCCAGTCACGACAGTTCTTCCCACTGACAGCCTCAGATCATATTTATTTCCAAGTATTTCCAAGACTTCCATAATAGAAAACTACCATTTTAAGACCAGAGAAAACTTAACTCCCAAATACCGTGATTTATCACAAGAAAAATAGGTGCAAGCATGTATGGGTGTCTCTTCCTCACTCGATTTCACAAACAGAAATTTAATACCACATCAATACTGTCGGTGTAACAAAAGCACTTAAACTTTACAGCTCTGACTACTACCTTTAGGTTTTATAAGAAAGGTGTTCTGACCTTTAAAAAATAAATAAATAAAAAATAGAAGTATTCTTTTATCAACTTATTTTTTAAAAAGCCCAATCAGACTAATTACAAAAAGTATTTGCTGAAGTATTGCTGGAATATTTGCAGTAGCTAAAGATGTCAGACATTAAATACCTTTACTTTTTTCAAGAAATACTTCACAGCTGGTATCTTCTTCCACTCAGGAATTACCTGCAGTACTTCAAAATGTGTCAAAACCCCCTAACCCTTGCAAAAAAACCCCCAAAACAATAAAACCCCAAAGAAAGCTTCCCTGTCACACACACAACATTTTCCTTTCTTAAATGGGAAATAAAAAATTGAGATAAAAATCATATGAGAGTCAGCTTTCAGTCTAGGCAGATGTAAACATCTGAAGGGGAGCCAGAGCAACCAGCCCACTGACCACACCATGTAAACTGCATCCTTTGCCACTAAAGCTCAGCCACGCTCAGAAGAAACCTATGAGCAATATGGCAGGAAGTGGAAAATACTCCTCCCCAAATCAACTGAGAAATAAATGAGGTTATAATTAAGATGGTAAGCTACATGAAATACTTATCTATCTCAGAACTAACCCTGCAGCCTGTTTGATAGAAGTCACTGAGAACAGTGTTCCCCATCTGGCAGTCAGTGGAGTAATGGAATAGATTCGAACTAGCAAAAAAAATCTCTTCAGCCTCTTTACTGCAGGTAATCTCTGTTTAGAGTTTCAGCTTAGTTCATAGAATCATTAAGGCTGGAAAAGACCACCAAGATCACCAAGTTCAAAGTAAGACCAATCTACAAATTCCTAGCAAACAGAAGAAAACCCGAATCCATATACTTGATACATCAAGCTGCAGAAATTCAGATAAATAAGTGTTGTACCATTCACATGCCAGTCAAACTCCACCTCAAAGTTGGTACAACTGTATTTTTCTTCCCGCAGTTTTTATCCAGTTTTTACTGAACACAAATCCTGTGTTGTGCATCCTAGTGGCCCAGACTAACTGGATCCAGATAGCAACAAGCACCAAAAATTTCCAAGAAAAGAAACAAACGTAATCCTCTGTTCTTGTAAGTCCCTGAACTGCTGGCTGAGGGCACTGCCACCACAAGCTGACACCAAGTCCTCATTTCTACATGGACACATTACAGAGTTTTATCTTTGACTACTTCTACTTATCTTGTCCTTAGATTATCAAGGAACAAGTGAGGCATCTTCCTGCACAGATAACCCAGAAGAAGTAAAAAACGACCCAGTTCCAAAGTGGTGTACAAGTACATTTAGGTACATAAAAATATATACAAATATATGATGCACTCTCATAGAACAAGTACAGGCTTTAAAATGCACATTGATGCCTTTCCTACAGAATCTCCACAGCAGATTAGAATTTTTTTAAGAACTGTTTATAACCTTAGTTCTCTTTCAGAGCACAGAAGAAAAAAACACATCAAATCCCCAAAACAAACAAAAAACCCAACCAAAATCCAAAACACCAATGTTTTATAGTTACTATAAACAACCTGAAGTACTGGAGCTTCACAGCATCCCCATCATACTCTGACACAGATCCTGCCAGGCTGATTAGGGAACTCTGCATCTTTCCATTACATCAGAAAGCTGCAGCATCTTAGAGTCTTACGGTAAGCAAGCCTAGCCCACAGATCCATCAGCTGAAACACAGCTTAGGTGCCAGGCATGGTCTCAAAACTGTCCTTATCTCCCCAAAACGTTGTGGCAGATCTCTTAGTTTTCTTTACAAGATTCACTATTTTTTTCAACAAGAAAGAAATTAGTGTTGATATAACAAAGCAACACAGCAGCATCATAGTAGGGTCACTTTTTATCCCCAGCTATTATTCTTCTAGTACATGAAGAATACAAACAATGTCAAGCAAGAGATTAGGATCTTGTAAAGCAGAAGGATTCGTAACAGTGCACATGACTGTTAGCATGTGCATGCTACAATTGTAGCATGAACTGGCATTCCATGCCCACCCAAAACTCTTCTCAGCTGAACGCTCTACTTAGGATTTTGAGTTGTCTTTACAAAGTACCAATGTGCTCATGTCTCCATTCTTCTCTACACCTAAACACAAACACTTTTCCCAACTTTTGCTACGATCATCTGAAGCAAAACCAAAGGAGGAGATTAATCATCTCCCTGACTTATTTTTTACAGGTGAAAATAATATAATCAAAGAGAACAGATATTATTTCTGCCTCATCACAACACACATGATATTTCAATTAACAAAGTACACAGACAAAGCAGAAAGGAACTTGCTCTCATGTTTCTCCTTTTCTCTTTCTCCCTTCACACTTCCTCTCAGATGATGGGAACATCCGCTCAAGTACTGACCTTCTCTTATTTGAGGCATATTCAGCATAAGAAATCTTAGATTGCTATTCCTTCCTCTCCAAGTAAGCAAGCTCTGAGCATTAATGACAGAGGGCTCCACTAAAAGCTGTCCATACAAACATCAAGCAATGGCAGGATACAAGCATGTAACGTACTACCAGATGTTGAAGAACTACTTGCAAATGTTTTCCAGTTTAGGAAAGACAGAGAAGGAGTCACATCTAAGCTCATAAACTAAGTCTTCAGAGTGGTCAAGAAACTCAAGCTCACATTACCACTTTTTCCAATCATTCCATTATTCCAGTGGCTACACAGCAACACACATTCCACATCAGACCTACAGCACTAGGACAGTGTGCAATCGCTTCAGGCATCTCACAAGTTTAACATACTGCAGACCCACCTATAAAAAAATATTTCACCAGTTAAACAAACACACAGTCAGGAACTACACAGCAGAGGAGCCAGCCCCAGGATATCCCTGCACATGTCAGCAGGCACACAGGAA
Organism: Ifrita kowaldi; assembly: GCA_013398055.1. Lineage (NCBI taxonomy): Eukaryota > Metazoa > Chordata > Aves > Passeriformes > Cinclosomatidae > Ifrita > Ifrita kowaldi. Next base: position 115,382 of record VZRS01002831.1, read on the forward strand.
GAGCCACTGTAGCCAGCATGGCCACAGAGCACACGGTCCCAGCTCACACGCAGGAACTTGTCTTGCACAAGCAACAGGGCATGCCAGGTACTACTTCTGACCGCGCCAGCAGACGTGCAGCGACAGGTTACACCTGGACAACAGTCACCCATCTTTTCCCCTGCCTCTGCACCAAAGCTCCTACACTGGAGGTGAGGACAGCACACCTGTGAATAACTTCCGAAACTGTAACCTGAATCAAGCAGCACATTTAGGTTTAATGGCCCCAGTTTTGCCCACCTGAACCTGCTGATCTGAAAACCGCAACATCTGAGGAGCACCCTGAATGCTCCTAAACCCGAAACCATGGATGGCATTAACAGGTTTTTAGCTCTTCTATTCCAGAGTGCAGCTTGACAGTGTAACTGGGTAAAATTCAATGAGCAACAGCTCCCAGAAAATGCTGCCTCGGTCACCTCCACCCTGGCATGCCCTCCTGCACCAAGTGCCTGTACCTGCCTGTATGCAGGACAGGCCACACCAGAGAATCAGTATGCAAACAGTTCTTCCCCAGCTCCTTAACAGATACCACGACTAACACCCACAGGGATGACAGAAGGGCTGTTATCACCAAACACTGGCCTGGAGGTGGAGGGGATGTCTCCTTTTGGGGGCTGAAAATACATCAAATGGTCACAGTGACCCTTTGCCTGGCACTGCATATTGTCACCTCTGGGCTCATTAATGCTGCAAGGGCTGGAGCCCCTCTGCTCTGGAGACAGGCTGGGAGAAGAGAAGACTCCAAGGAGACCTTAAAGACCCTTCCAGTGCTTGAGAGGGCTCAAAAAAAGCTGGAGAGGGACTTTGAACAAGAGCCTGGAGTGACAAGGGAGAATGGCTTCCCACTGACAGAGGGCAGGGTTAGATGGGATCCTAGGAAGAAATTCTTCCCTGTGAGGGTGGGTGGTGAGGCCCTGGCACAGGTTGCCCAGAGAAGCTGTGGCTACCCTTGGATTCCTGGACATGTCCAAAGCCAGGCTGGATGGGGCTTGGAACAACTGGTCTAGTGAAGGCGTTCCTGCCCATGGCAGGAGAATGGAACCGGATAAGCTTTAAGATTCCAACCCAAATCATTCTGTGATTTTGTGGTTCTATAAAAATGGAGCGAGCACCACCACATTCCTGCCTGTATATACA